>CM075674.1:79962500-80042500 GCA_037962975.1 Clitoria ternatea | reverse complement strand
AGTCAAGCATCATTGTTAGGGGGCTTGTACCCAAACACAAAAACAAAGAGTGATGAAGAAAGGTTTTTATTTTTTCTTTTCTTTGGAAGTTTGGGAAAAGTATACTCCTCTTTAAAGGACATTGGTATTTCTATTTCTCTTTACACTTTATACATTTATGGATTTTGGTTGAATATACAAGCTTTATCATGATTCTCTTCATGTTATATTATGACTATGTTTTTCTTTATGTTTGAGTCATTTCACATGAACTAGTGATTATACCTTGAGATTGTTGTTTAAGGTTCTTTGTAGGTTTCATGTATGATAATACCTTGAGCTATGCCATTTCCCCATCCTCACCATGCTTAAACTTGGAAAATGCTCTAATTTAATTGTTAGAATGTGATTTTGAAAGGTTTTAGGGGTCAAAATTATCTATGTTCATGTTGTGTTTAAGTTTTATCATGTTTAAGTTACAAAGCCTATATTTAGATTCAATTTCCATGTTCTAAAAAATGCAAAAGTGTATGTTTTGCTGATGGATTCGCCTAGGTGAGCTTCTCTTGCCTAGGCGAACAACCTTTTCTCACCCACCTAAGTGAGTCGAGGTCGCCTGGGTGAGCCTATTTGTTTTCCCTTTTATGTTTTTTCATTTACTCGTTTACTTATTTTTTTTCCTTTTAAAATATTGAGGACTCGTGCAATGCGGTTAATTTGGAGGATGCGTTCTATTAGTCTTATGTCATTTTTCCAAAGAAAACATCAATTCCAAAACACGTAAAAATCAATGTCTTTAGGCAACAAGGTTAATTTAGATACCTTCTAAAAAATTTGACCTTTCCAAAACACCTTTGCGTTTTCATCACAAATGGGGTAATTTAGACAACACGTCTTGTTGATCTCTTTTTTTTTTTTCAAAATTGGCCACGAGTCAAAAGGCTCTCGACTTGACAAATGGATTTAATTTGGATAAGACATCCTGTTAAATTTGTTTTGAACCCTACCTTTCTTTCGGTTTTTCACACCTATACTCAATTTTTAAGAGGTTAAATTAGTTTTTAGGTTATTTAAAAATACATGTGGTCAATTTGAGGTAACCGTCTCATAACAGATAGTGTGTGATGCTAATATCTGTTCCACTTGTAGTTCGACTCTCAAGCTCAAAATCTTTTCTTTTTAAAATGACCAGTGTCTTAACAAAGAGGTTTTCTTGATGTTTTTACCTAAAATATAAATATCAGTAGCGACTCCATTTTCTCAAATTCAGCCACAATTTTGGTCACGACAATTCCCATTGATAAGCTTCAATAATTGAAGGAGTAAAAACAAATACAATAAGTAAAAAGATAAAACACATATTAGAATGATCATCATAGAAAGACCAACCAACATTGAAGCACAATTGATCTCTTCCATTGTTATACTTGTAATCTAAGCTAAGCCCTCGATATTCCTTTACAAATACGTAAGTAAATTTGGAAAAGTTTATTGGAATAGGTATAATGTAAATATTCCAAGTATATCAATGTGAGGTTAAGAACACACATAGAAGAACATTATCATAGAAACATGCAGCTCTAGTCCATACAAATTCATTTATGGAGTAAATCAAAAGGATGATAAACAACCTGATTGACATTTGTACCCAATGGTTCATGAAAAAAACCGATGTCAAAGCCTTAAACTTATTCGATAAACTAAGTTAATTTATAAAGCTACAAATAAGGAAATCAGCGTGTACATTGATAAGTAATATGATCATTACTATTGTCCATTGAAATAACTTAAAGAAACTAAAATGATCCAATAAAATAGAAAGAAGTTTACCAATCATTGTGTTCTCATAATAGAAGAAAAAAGGAGTGTACCTTCAAGATAGAAGGGTTTTGTGACAAAACAATAGGGAGGATTTGTTCTTTGTGAAGAAACTCTACAGCAATCGGTAAATTCCTGTTAATGGGGTCATATTGTTAATCTACCATAAAGCAAAAAGAAATCAGGTTTCTTAAACCAATACTCATCATGATTTTATTTGTGAAAAACAAAATACTCGTCTTCTTTGTAGGAGTTAAAAGCTCTCTATTCATCATTTCTTTTCCTTTTCTCGTATTGAATGAATAAAGTGATTGAGAAAACAAAACGAACCAGAAAAAACATACCTCTATAAACATTAGAAACAAAGAACATCCAATTCATTGAGAGACAAAAACAAGTTAGAAAGTTAAACAAAGCAAAACCTTAAAAGTAAAAGAAAGAATTATCTGAAATCTTCCTAAAATATTGTTAAATAAATTATACTAGATCTGGAAGCTCATACGATTTACGAGTTTATATTTATTTATGTTAATTGAGATTCAAACATGTTATTTGTTAAAAGATTTAGGTGCATCAAATACTTTTTTCTATTCGAATAATGAATTATTTACAATAAATAAAAAATTAAACAAATTCAAATAACATTAATTTTGTTTTCTTGTTGTACTTGTATGATAACAAATTTATCATACGCCAATTTATTTCAATAATAAGATTAAAGGTATTTTATTTTTACTAAAAAATAAGATCAAGTTAGTAAAAATTATAACATATATTATTGTAAATAATAAATAATTATATATGAAGTATAATGATAGTTGAAATATATATATATATATATATATATAATGTAATCTATTGAATTCATGTAATAAACACAATATGTATTTTTCTATGGCTATGTATGATATATAAGTCCTACTAATTATAATTATCTTATTTATATTATGTAGTTAAAGTTAATAATATAATTAAAATAATAAAGTATTTATTAAAACTATATTATTCAAATAAATTATGTTTTTATATTTTATCAATTAATTTTTTAAGAATTATAAGTTAAATTATGCAAACACTTTATATCAAAATAAATGTAAATTTTTTTAATTATAATATAATAATATAAAACATAATAACAATTAAAAAGCTTATATAATATTTTTATTATATTCTTCTTTTACATTTTTAAATTTTTTGAAGATAATAAAAAAATTGATAAAAATATATTAAACACATGTTTAAAAAGATAATGATTTTTTTAAAAGGCACATTAGTTAATAACATAATAAATTTATATTTGATGAATATTGTGATATTTTAATTTTTAGAAATTATTTTTTCAAAAAAATTAAATAAATAAAGAATAATAATTTGTTATTTGATGATATAATTAATATTATGAAGAATGAAGTTTCAAAACAAAATGGCTATCCTGAGGAATCAACCTTGCAATTATTATAAAGTAGTATAAGCATAAGGGCCCCTTGAGCCGGTGGCCTAAATAGATACAAAAATATGGAGATGGGTCATTCATAAACTGCCGGCCCAATAATTTCCCCTCCTCTCACCACATTTTGAAACACCAACACAACAATGCACTCCTCCGACCCCTGTTGGGACGCCATACAGCGCGGCGGCGCCACCCTCGGTCTAGGCGATCTCCGGTTCGTACGGCGCATCGGGAGCGGCGACATCGGAAGCGTGTACCTGGTGGAGCTGAAAGGCTCCAACGAGTGCCTCTTTGCGGCGAAGGTGATGGACAAGAAGGAACTTCTGAGTAGGAACAAAGATAGTAGAGCTAAGGTTGAGAAAGAGATATTGAACATCTTGGATCACCCTTTTTGTCCCACGCTTTATGCTTCGCTTGATTCCCCACGCTGGTCTTGCCTCCTCACCGAGTTTTGTCCCGGCGGCGACCTCCACCTCCTCCGCCAGCGTCAACCCCTTAAACGCTTCCACGAGGCTGCCGTTAGGTGCGTCCTCAAATCTTCTTTTTTTTCTCTTCATCTTAATTTCTGCATGTAGAATATCTAATAATTAATGTTATTTTTCCTTTAAAAAATTCCAACGACATATTCAAAGGCTAGCCTCTCTAAAATATAGAAATTATTAAGGTTTAATTGAGATTATTAATGTTATTTTCTATTATCAATCGATTAAAAATTACTTTTAACATTTTTAAAGAATTATCCCATAATTCAATGATTATGCTTATATATGACCATCAAATATAGTTGAATGATCTTTTTTTAATCGTAAGTGCAACTTTTGTCTAATGAAGATAATTAAATTGATATTAATTTTGCTGATGATGTAGTTTTTCATAAACAAAAGAGAGTCAACCACAGGAACAAACTTAATAAATGGTTACTAAACATGTAATTTTAATGGGATTTGTAATTCAATTGGCATTGTGTTATGTAATGCACGTAACCAAATGGAAATGATTACCAGTATTGTAGCAGTGATGGAGATAGAGAGAGCATGTTTATTTGGCTTCTCTCACTTGGTGATGGGAAAGTTTGGTTAATTGGGTCCAAGGCTTGGTTTCGTTTGTTCATAATATCATTGCATGTGGACCATCCGATTCAATTCATGTCCCCTTTGATTGTGAGCCCACTAAGGCTTTTGGTGTGTCCGTCGTGCACCAAATAATAATTCAGCAAGCACCATGTAAATATTCAGCAATAAAAATAAAAAAATCTAATACTTAATATTAATTTTACATACTATTTAATATATTTAAATTTTTATTGAACTAATGGATTTTTTTTTCATTGACCAGTTGACTCAATTAGACATTTAGTGTCTTTTTAGTAATCGGTTAAGAGAACAAAATTGTGAATATAAAAGAAAAACTGTTTAGTTTAATTAGTGCTCACAAAATGACGAATGATAATTTAAATTACTGTTTCAAGAAGTGTTCATATTTAGTAACCCTGTCAAATAGGATAGCTGTCTTTAAAATGAAATACCTATTATATTACATACTATAGCAATTGCCATTTTGCCATGTAAGGACTCCGTTGGACCATTTCCCTGTTATTTTTTAATAATCTTTATGACGTTTTATTGGTCAAATTTTAAAAACAATGACTATATATCATTATTTCAAAAGTGGACCCGGCATAATTTAATTATTGAAGAAATTGATTGTAATAAAATTATGACTCTGATAACATATATATCAACAATATGATACCCATAATAATAATTCTATAACAACAAAACATAACATAGTTGGTAAATAGTTAGATTCTTTGAGTATATTTTTAGATGATTAAATTTTGGTGGGTGTATGGAAAATGTTTGGTTGAGAGATACAAAATATTTTTGGGTTATATCTATGCTTTAGCTGGATTAATTTTCAACTATCTGTTTGGAAAACCCTAGGTTAAAAAAAGTTAATGATAATTCTAAAATTTTCAAACTTAACTATAGACTAGTATCCAATTATGAGAATAGAGTTGTATAGTAATACAGGTTTTATGCATCGGAAGTGGTGGTTGCACTGGAGTACCTACACATGATGGGGATAATATACCGTGATTTGAAGCCTGAAAACGTGCTAATAAGATCCGACGGTCATATAATGCTCACCGATTTTGATCTTTCCCTAAAAGGTGATGACGCCACCCCATCGACGGCTCAGATCGTCTTTGATCAAGATCCACCCACCAACACATGTTCTAAAGAAAGTTCCAAGAACCAATGCGCACCCGCCATGTCATCATGCATGCTACCCAATTGCATCGCGCCAGCTGTCCCATGCTTCCACCCAAGGAAGAAAAGGTCATCACGTTGTGGGTCCCTGGAGATCATATCAGAGCCAATAGAAATCCGTTCAATGTCGTTTGTTGGGACCCACGAGTACTTGGCGCCAGAGGTTGTTTCAGGGGAAGGTCACGGTAACGCCGTTGATTGGTGGACATTGGGAGTGTTCATTTTTGAACTGTTCTATGGGATCACACCCTTTAAAGGGTTTGACAATGAGTTGACCCTAGCCAACATTGTGGCTCGTGCCCTTGAGTTCCCTAAGGAACCCATGATCCCTGGATCAGCTAGGGACTTGATCACACAACTTTTGGTTAAGGACTCAACTATGAGATTAGGGTCTACAATGGGTGCCGTGGCAATTAAACACCACCCCTTTTTCAATGGGGTTAATTGGGCATTGTTGAGGTGTGCCACACCACCCTACATCCCTTCATCACACAAATGCAAGGACTTGGTTCCGCTCTATAATGCTATAGACTTCTACTAAAACAATACTTTTATACATTCATCCACACTTATGAAATACAACATCATCATTACAATTAATTCTATACCACTCAACCGATTTATAATTATACGAGTTCAATTTAAAGAGTTACTACCTTGGGGTTATCAAAATTTGAAAAGTCACCATGTGTTTTAATTATGTGTTATCTCCCTGTTTCATTTTGAGGGTGTTTGGTTTGTAATTTGATGAAAAATTTAAAGGTTGATATTAATTCTTCACATTGTTCGATACAATTAAAACTTCATTAACTCGTAGGATCAAATTTTGGCTTTTGCAAACCTCCGTTACTTTAAAGCAACGGAGAAATGCTATTTAACCAAACAGTCTGTTCATATATCATTTTAACGTTATGAACATATCATAAGATAATTATTTATAATTTATTGTAATAAAATAGTTGTTTTTGTCTAAAATTTTCACCATTAATAATATTGTGCTTTTTTTTTAATCTTTTCATCATTCTTCTTATACTAAATAAGGGTATTATTAAAAAAGTATTAATCAATGCTTTTTCAATTTCTTAAAAGTAAAGACGCTATGTCTAGATAATTTAATTATCCGATTTATATTATTATAAGTCTCTAAAATAAAAAGAACGTATTCATTTTATAAGTCCTTAAAAAAACTTTAGGAATATTGATTACATTTTTCCTTAGTTTATTTTTAAACATTTAATGTTTTTTATATTTGTGCAATAGTATTTAACAGATGAATTTAACTTTAAATAAAGATAAATTTATAAAAATAAAATTATTTTTTACAAAGAATAACTACTATGTATAATTCCAAATAGAAGCATAGCATGAAACGGGTGAAATATTATTAAGTCTTTGTAAAAAAAATTTTACCTCTTCTAATTATCCTGCTAAGATTAAAAAAGAAAGTAAAGAGACAGATAAACGAGACACATGTTAGGTGCATATGACGATAGATCACAGCTGGAGTTGGTATATTAACAAAATTCATTAAATTTTAGAAAGGGATAAGACAAATCATTTCAAAGTATTGATAGAAGTTTAGATCCAGCCACGATTCTTTTCTCCTATCACAAAAGATAAAAGACATAAACCATGTCTTCGTTTATATTTAGTTTGTTGAATATTTAATTTTCTTTTTCTTCCACATAATTTGTAATTGAAATGTAACAGGATTCGAATATAAATTTAATTGAATTACATCAATCATATATTGTCACATAAAAACTAATGATTTATATAATAATTATGTTAAAATTTATATTTATAAATATTTTTAACTTATTCATAATTTTACATTGAGAATACACTGTAATTAAACCCCTCAGTTCTCATGTACACATCAATTTCATAATATAAGAAATACGATATAAAAATTAGAATTACTTTATTGTAAAATATAAGAAATTAATTGACCATCAATGAATAATTTTTTTGTATTCTCTTTATTTTTTATAAGCATGGAATTACGAGATAACCATATATTTATATAAGTTAATATTTTAATCATTTAATATTATGAATATTTTTATAAACGGATATAATATTTAGAACATATGAAATAAAATAAATGTGTCTATGATAATTTAGTTACCTTATATTATGAAATTGAGGTAATGTAATAGTAGGCAATTCTTTATCACTTATTCTTGTTTCCCTTGTTCCATCAGTTATTGTTTCTCCACGTATATATTGTGGTTGGTTGGGACCTGCCATTTCAATTGTCAATTGCAAGTGGTATTTGGCGTGTAAATCAAACTTTTACTCTCACTTACAAGAAAACGTAATTTTACTTTACTAGTTTGGTCATATAAGACTAATATCAATCCAAATATCTGTAGGTCATAGTAGCATGCACATAAGCGTATTTTATACAAACAGTAAAATAATTCACTATTGGTCTCATCCATATATAGCTTCCGCATAAAACCCCAATACCAAGATCAAAATGATCCATCGTGGATGGAATGTTATGTCAAAGAGGCCTTTCAGTCCTATATCTGAAGTGCCTCAACAAAATCTTAAATGAGGCAACCATGGCCGAGATACACAACGGCACATGTGGACATTGCACCGGCAACAGAAGTCCCATGAGGAAAATCCTCAAGGTGGGGTAATAGTGGCCTATAATGAAATGGAGTATATAAAAAAATGTGACTCCTGTCAAAAGTTTGCCAACTTTTGTAACATCCTATTTTCATCACAAATAGGAAATATATATTAATATATATTTCTTGAAAAATACTTACTATAAGTTAGTTTATTATTATTTTTTTTGAAATTTTGATATTTATATTTTTATTATTTGTTTTTTTAAAATAATAATAAAAAAAATGAAAATATTTCTGAATGAGAATTTTAAAGTGACTTAATTAATATTCACTAATTAAGAAAATTATATTAAGAATTTTTAATATCCTTATTATTCACCATTTTTATTTTATGTTGTTATATTTTTATTTTTTTACATATTTAGATTTAACTCTTATTAGAATTTTAAAATAATATTTTGAAGGAATTAGACTATGGTTCTTTTGAACTTTTTGATCTACATAATATTTATGATTTTCTGGAATTTTTTGAAAATTTTGAATTATTTTAATAAAATAATATATTTTAAATAATTTTAAATTCATATAAAGTTGCTTAAAATTAAAAATATTTACAAGAATGTAAAGTTAAATTATAAGAAAATTTTCTAAAATCCATTTCAAGTAGACTTATCTAAAAATTATCGGTTTGAGAAAAATCTTGATTTTTTCTAATCGTTAAAAAATTAGAAACGTATCAATAAATTTTTATTAACAGAAAATTTTAGATTTTTAAAATTTCAGCTTTATATTACTTATTATAAAATTAGTGAGGACTGATATAATATCGCTAAATTTCAAAAAGGACTCATTTTGAATATTTAAAATATACCGAGTGAAGGGTTACTATTTAACTTAATAATTTTGCCGATAATTACTATGTAAATTACTGTGCATGTATGAAAATTTCAAAAGATACACAGTAACCTGGAATAAAAAATTCAAAAATGTATAGTACTTTTATATTAAAATAATGGAATACATAGTAAATTTTTTTCTTATAAATACCGAAGGATTTCTTCTTTAGAATTCACAATTTCAGATTAAGTTTTCTTAATATAGTAATGCTAGTGAGATAGTGGTAGAAGTGAGAGAGAGAAGAAAAGTTTTTGGAGAGAAGGTTCTGCCAAAATCCTAAGGTAAGAATACTTCTCTTTTATATTTTTTGGGTTATTTTTATATCGTTTTTAGAAATCTGTTATTATACTGGAAATAATATTATTTTAAGTTACTATTCTGCATAGTAAACACTATTTCAATAGTAAATTACTATTTCAATAGTAAATTACTATTCAAATAGTAAATTACTATTTACTGTTACTATTTACCATTACTATTTATCATTACTATTTATGATTTACTATTTACTGTTACTATTCACGTTTTACTATTTACTATTACTATTCACGATTTACTATTCACTATTCACTATTCAAAATTTACCATTTTTTATTTTAAGTTGTAATCTTAATTTTCATCTTGTAATTATATTAAAATGAAATTGGTATGTTTTAGAACTCGGAGATGAGGCGCGCATGGATTTTCAATAACGAATCAGTATACAAGAGGTAAGGGGGAGTGAGATAAGAATATAATATGAAAGACATAAGAATAAAGGGAGGAGTTCCCTACTCCTTTTAAATTTAATAATATTATTATTTTAAAGTAATAACTTCTCAAATTAAAATTTATAATAAATTTAATATATTGTGTAACTTATTCTGAAATATCTATACATAGATCAGAATTATTATAACTTATACGGACTGAACTAAACCTATGCAAGGACTTGGATTTTTATATCCTATATGGATCGAACTAAACCTATGCAAGGACTTGGACTATTATGACCTGTCTAGACTGAACTATACCTATGTGAAGACTGGATATATGGACTTATATAGACCTGTGCGAGGAATGGACTATAAGGACTCAAAATCAAATCTACTAATTTAAATAACCATTAAAATTTGAATTATATTTATAAGCGATATTTAGTTGATTTGACTTGATTATAATTAATTATATTCGATTTCGATTAATGATATTGTGATTTATAATATTAGACTGTGATTAATAATATGCAATTATGATTGATGATATTTGATTGTGATTGATGAGATTACTATACTTGATTGTGGTTGATGAATGATTGATGATCTTGTGATATGAAGTTTGAGCATATAGCAAGCATGACGGAAAGTTAAAACTCAGTAAGAATTTTCTTACCTTACTCTTTAAATTTTTATTCCAAGAGAAAGTATTTTGTAATTATTTTAGTCTTTTATTTCTTCTTATAAATAATTTTTATTAACTTTATTTTTAATCTCTATAATAAAATCTAGTATTAGAAAGAAGCTATTTTATGAAAATCAGAGGTTGAGATAATTAATTCTTGAATTAAAGAAAATTTTTATAGTTTTAAGTATTCTTAGTTAATGATTTTAAAATATTTTCTTTAGAAATTAGAAGTTTAAAGTAAATTATTTTGGTTTTCCCCAACGAAATAACTAAAGAATATTTTGTGGAGATTTCAAAAACTCAATCTAGTTAAGATTCAAATTGAGAAAGATTATGTAAATATATGAAGATTTTTAAGAGAAAGCTTTGAGATATTTAAGGCTTGGAAACTCAATTTTGGTAAGATCTGAATTTGAAGACTGTACTAAATTATTTCAGTATAACAGAAGTTCAAAGAAGAACTTATGAAAATGTACAGTTTATTGTGATGATTTTGTGAACCTTTATGGTATTTAATAATTGAGTTTCTAAAAGCCTTAACCAACTAAATATACGAGTAGTTCATGCATCATGAATCATTAAAGAGAAATGAGATGTGATATTGCCTGGGGACGGATTATAGAAACCGAGGATACATTAGAGGAGGCTTAATTGCGAGCCTTGGGATGAGAGAGTGTGAAAGGGTGCTTCAGGTGACCTGGGGTCGCTCCCTGGTGTCGGGTACTTTCACAATAAAAACTTTCTCAGTCTAACTAGTCTCTAAGTGTTTCCACGCCAGTTGAGCTGTTCATATGCCATGAAGGCATTTATGTTATTATTATCCAGAATTTATGAAACAGTGTAAACTCCTGGTTGGCCCAGTGCAAACTAAAACTTTAAGGGCCCACATGCATAAACTGAATGAGATAGTAGCATAATCCTTACATAACATTCATGTGATTGTGACATTCTATATGGATGGTTATGAAGGAAAATATAAGTGTTATGTATGTGGAAACCCTATATTCATAATTGATTGTATATGAGAATATGACTGATATTACTATATTAGTTTGTGAAAACCCTTATGCTTATGTCTTATCTGTAATATATTATATTTTGTTTCTCACTCCTTCTTGTTTGAATTTTTGTGTCCAAAATATATGTTATATGATATATAGCTAGCAGTCCAAGATGGAAGGATATGTAATTACAAGAGGATAAAGTGGTCTCATCCTCAATCGATTAGATGAAGAGATATGACAAGAGTAGGATTCAAAAACTCGATGGTTCAAGGACTAGGAAATGTTTGTTCACATTTGTAGTAGAGGTATAGTTTAATTTTATTTTGCCTTATTACAATATCAAGTAGATAATTGTAACAAGGTAAAGGTTAAACTTTGATAAACTCTTTCATTCGGATATAATATTGTAATGATTTATCACTTATGATTTCTATAAATTATTTTGTCATTATGGACAAATATTGAAAGACAATTTTTTTTTTTACTTTCAATATTCAAAGGAAATCAGATGTATATACGTCCTTGTATACACGAGATAAAGAGTGATAAATATGTATATCTTTCTAAAAAGTTTTTTTTATCTCGTGTATATAAGGGGGTGTTACAAAGTGGTATCAGAGCAGTTCAATCCAAACCGGCTTGTGGTATGGTCTTACTAGCATGTTAGTGTACTCTGATGGTTGAGTTTAACAAGAGATTTTATGGTTGAGAAAAGAGGAAATTTTATTAGAGTAAATGGTAAGAAGTAAGTGAAGAAAAATTAGGAGTATAGAAAGAAGGAACTAATTTTAAGTTCATAAGAAGTATAAGTTAGAACTTTATAGCCTGTTACTTGAAAAATGTTATTGCAGGGATTATCAGAAACTGGCCATTCTGAAGTCTTTCTTGACATTGTTTAAGTACGGGCCTTAATGTATGGTGGAATGATAAGGTAAATTAACTAATGCAGTTATTTCCTTTTATTCCAAATGTATTGTATGGTGTTTGATTCTCTGATTAATATGTGATAGTGAAATATTCTAACATTTTCCTGTTTTACAATATGGTATAAGACAACAAGGGAGATAAGACAATAGAAAATTCTTAGAAATATTTTGGTATGAATTCTAGACTGGAGCTGTCGTGACTTTGACTACTTAGTTATAAACTATCGGGACTGATCACCCCGAATGATTTGCACTAAGTAGTGAAAGACATGTCAAAAGAAGGATGTTAAGATCAACGAATTTAACCTTGGGTTAATGTGGTATATGGAGAAATGGAGATAAACTCAATAAATTCTATTAGGATATTCCTTACCATGTCCTTGAAGTTGTAAGAGATACTTGTGTGAATTAGAATTCCAATGGGTAGATAACTGTTGTAATCCCAAACTAGTATAACAAATTGTTTAAGATAGAATCATAGTTTTGTCCTTTGGTGATATATTTTGAAAAGAAAAATGTGTGGATGTATGCTTCATGAAAGAAATATGATAATTTATAACTTGTTTGATATAACAAATAATCATATTAGGAATTGTATCTCTGGCTATTTGTATTGATTCTTCTTTTGTATGACATATAAAATATGTTAATTATTGTTTGATTTGATGAAGTTTTCATTTATGATGTCTACGATTGAATAATATATATGATGGTTATGTGTGTAAATATATGAATTAATGAAACTTTTATGATTGTGACATCGAATATAATTAACCATATATTTTTGAATTTTTTTTAATTGATTTATTGTGATAAATATATCAATGAATGACTTAAAATAAGCATTATAGATCTTTGGAAGACATTGATATTGGTTTAATATTTAGAAATTGTGACATAAAATATTTTTGTGATTCCTAACAATATGATACATGTTTATCAAGTTATTTTCTTTTAGTCATCGATTTTGTTCGACGAATATACATACCTGATATAAATCATTGTTATGTAATGACCATTGTAGATTTAAAATAATGAAATGCGTTAGTAAACCATGAGGAAGTATATATGAACCTTTACTTATTGATTTTCCTATAAAGAGAATTACATAAGTCTTAGTTACCCAAAAAAAAATTCAAGTGAGTATTTCTAAGTCAACGTAGTGATTTGTGATCATTTAAGATTGGAGAATTTATCAAATATATATAATGGTTGTAGTCAATTATAATGGAATGTACAATCACTTAGTTAAGGAATATTTAATTCATTATAGAAGATAATAAGAAATGATTACATACTCTAGATTATCATGAAACAAAGACCACAAGGATTTAACTAGATAAACAAGTACAACATGGACTAAGACATATTTATCCTTTCTCACTAGGATAATTTATTATACACGATTACATTAAGGAAAATAAAATAGAACATCTAGTATATCATAGATAGAGGTCTAAGAGTCTTGGCAATACAAAAATTATCCAAACTAGAGAAATAATCATAACGATTATAAGAAGTGAGGCATTTGTTACCACAACCCGTAGTCCATCCTGACTTCGTTCTTCCTTACTTCTAGGAAGGTTGGCCATCGAATAATATGATAGTACTTGAGAAAAAGATTGAAGAAATTAGATAGAAGAGAGAAACTAAGAAATCTTGAAGTTGTGATAGGAAGTGAGAATGGAATGAGAATTTATAAGCAAGCAAGGGAGGGAGAGTTGCAACGGTCATAAACGGCTAGTCCAACGGCTAGTCCAACGGCTAGTTGCTAACGGCTAGTTGTCCAGTAATTAATTCTCAGCAGTCCATTTTACTATGTTATGAGTAGGAATTTTAATTAATAGATGTTATGGATTATGTTAAGTAAGATTTTAATAGATTGAGAAACGTAATTATTGAAGTGTTTAGAGTTAACCATCAATTTATGATGAGCATGGTTGATAAAATTAAGACGAGTAATATTTTTGAGTTAAGGAAAAAAAAATACTGATAAGATTAAAAAAAAAAGAGAGATAAATGGCAATGTTAAGGAAAATGTACACAATTGTCAAGGAAACTATAAATATATTTTAGAACAGTTCAGTTAGTTTATCTATGGTAAGATTTATTAACAATATTAAATTTCAAGGACGAAATTTCTTTTAGGGGAGTAGAGTTGTAACATCCTATTTTCATCACAAATAAGAAATAGATATTAATATATATTTCTTGAAAAATACTTACTATAAGTTAGTTTATTATTATTTTTTTTGAAATTTTGGTATTTATATTTTTATTATTTGTTTTTTTAAAATAATAATAATAAAAAAAATGAAAATATTTCTGAATGAGAATTTTAAAGTGACTTAATTAATATTCACTAATTAAGAAAATTATATTAAGAATTTTTAATATCCTTATTATTCCCATTTTTATTTTATGTTGTTATATTTTTGTTTTTTTACATATTTAAGATTTAACTCTTATTAGAATTTTAAAATAATATTTTGAAGGAATTAGACTATGGTTCTTTTGAACTTTTTGATCTACATAATATTTATGATTTTCTGGATTTTTTTTGAAAATTTTGAATTATTTTAATAAAATAATATATTTTAAATAATTTTAAATTCATATAAAGTTGCTTAAAATTAAAAATATTTACAAGAATGTAAAGTTAAATTATAAGAAAATTTTCTAAAATCCATTTCAAGTAGACTTATCTAAAAATTATCGGTTTGAGAAAAATCTTGATTTTTTCTAATCGTTAAAAAATTAGAAACGTATCAATAAATTTTTATTAACATAAAATTTTAGATTTTTAAAATTTCAGCTTTATATTACTTATTATAAAATTAGTGAGGACTGATATAATATCGCTAAATTTTAAAAAGGACTCATTTTGAATATTTAAAATATACCGAGTGAAGGGTTACTATTTGACTTAATAATTTTACCAACAATTACTATGCAAATCACTGTACATGTATGAAAATTTCAAAAGATGCACAGTAACCTGGAATAAAAAATTCAAAAATGTATAGTACTTTTATATTAAAATAATGGAATGTATAGTAAATTTTTTTTCTATAAATACCGAAGAATTTCTTCTTTAGAATTCACAATTTCAGATTAAGTTTTCTTAATATAGTAATGCTAGTGAGATAGTGGTAGAAGTGAGAGAGAGAAGAAAAGTTTTTGGAGAGAAGGTTCTGCCAAAATCCTAAGGTAAGAATACTTCTCTTTTATATTTTTTGGGTTATTTTTATATCGTTTTTAGAAATCTGTTATTATACTGGAAATAATATTATTTTAAGTTACTATTCTGCATAGTAAACACTATTTCAATAGTAAATTACTATTCAAATAGTAAAGTACTATTTACTGTTACTATTTACCATTACTATTTATCATTACTATTCACGATTTACTATTTACTATTACTATTCACGTTTTACTATTTACTGTTACTATTCACGTTTTACTATTTACTATTTACTATTCATAATTCACTATTCACTATTCACTATTCACTATTCAAAATTTACCATTTTTTATTTTAAGTTGTAATCTTAATTTTCATCTTGTAATTATATTAAAATGAAATTGGTATGTTTTAGAACTCGGAGACGAGGCGCGTATGGATTTTCAATAACGAATCAGTATACAAGAGGTAAGGGGGAGTGAGATAAGAATATAATATGAAAGACATAAGAATAAAGGGAGGAGTTCCCTACTCCTTTTAAATTTAATAATATTATTATTTTAAAGTAATAACTTCTCAAATTAAAATTTATAATAAATTTAATATATTGTGTAACTTATTCTGAAATATCTATACATAGATCAGAATTATTATAACTTATACGGATTGAACTAAACCTATGCAAGGACTTGGATTTTTATATCCTATATGGATCGAACTAAACCTATGCAAGGACTTGGACTATTATGACCTGTCTAGACTGAACTATACCTATGTGAAGACTGGATATATGGACTTATATAGACCTGTGCGAGGAATGGACTATAAGGACTCAAAATCAAATCTACTAATTTAAATAACCATTAAAATTTGAATTATATTTATAAGCGATATTTAGTTGATTTGACTTGATTATAATTAATTATATTCGATTTCGATTAATGATATTGTGATTTATAATATTAGACTGTGATTAATAATATGCAATTATGATTGATGATATTTGATTGTGATTGATGAGATTACTATACTTGATTGTGGTTGATGAATGATTGATGATCTTGTGATATGAAGTTTGAGCATATAGCAAGCATGACGGAAAGTTAAAACTCAGTAAGAATTTTCTTACCTTACTCTTTAAATTTTTATTCCAAGAGAAAGTATTTTGTAATTATTTTAGTCTTTTATTTCTTCTTATAAATAATTTTTATTAACTTTATTTTTAATCTCTATAATAAAATCTAGTATTAGAAAGAAGCTATTTTATGAAAATCAGAGGTTGAGATAATTAATTCTTGAATTAAAGAAAATTTTTATAGTTTTAAGTATTCTTAGTTAATGATTTTAAAATATTTTCTTTAGAAATTAGAAGTTTAAAGTAAATTATTTTGGTTTTCCCCAACGAAATAACTAAAGAATATTTTGTGGAGATTTCAAAAACTCAATCTAGTTAAGATTCAAATTGAGAAAGATTATGTAAATATATGAAGATTTTTAAGAGAAAGCTTTGAGATATTTAAGGCTTGGAAACTCAATTTTGGTAAGATCTGAATTTGAAGACTGTACTAAATTATTTCAGTATAACAGAAGTTCAAAGAAGAACTTATGAAAATGTACAGTTTATTGTGATGATTTTGTGAACCTTTATGGTATTTAATAATTGAGTTTCTAAAAGCCTTAACCAACTAAATATACGAGTAGTTCATGCATCATGAATCATTAAAGAGAAATGAGATGTGATATTGCCTGGGGACGGATTATAGAAACCGAGGATACATTAGAGGAGGCTTAATTGCGAGCCTTGGGATGAGAGAGTGTGAAAGGGTGCTTCAGGTGACCTGGGGTCGCTCCCTGGTGTCGGGTACTTTCACAATAAAAACTTTCTCAGTCTAACTAGTCTCTAAGTGTTTCCACGCCAGTTGAGCTGTTCATATGCCATGAAGGCATTTATGTTATTATTATCCAGAATTTATGAAACAGTGTAAACTCCTGGTTGGCCCAGTGCAAACTAAAACTTTAAGGGCCCACATGCATAAACTGAATGAGATAGTAGCATAATCCTTACATAACATTCATGTGATTGTGACATTCTATATGGATGGTTATGAAGGAAAATATAAGTGTTATGTATGTGGAAACCCTATATTCATAATTGATTGTATATGAGAATATGACTGATATTACTATATTAGTTTGTGAAAACCCTTATGCTTATGTCTTATCTGTAATATATTATATTTTGTTTCTCACTCCTTCTTGTTTGAATTTTTGTGTCCAAAATATATGTTATATGATATATAGCTAGCAGTCCAAGATGGAAGGATATGTAATTACAAGAGGATAAAGTGGTCTCATCCTCAATCGATTAGATGAAGAGATATGACAAGAGTAGGATTCAAAAACTCGATGGTTCAAGGACTAGGAAATGTTTGTTCACATTTGTAGTAGAGGTATAGTTTAATTTTATTTTGCCTTATTACAATATCAAGTAGATAATTGTAACAAGGTAAAGGTTAAACTTTGATAAACTCTTTCATTCGGATATAATATTGTAATGATTTATCACTTATGATTTCTATAAATTATTTTGTTATTATGGACAAATATTGAAAGACAATTTTTTTTTTACTTTCAATATTCAAAGGAAATCAGATGTATATACGTCCTTGTATACACGAGATAAAGAGTGATAAATATGTATATCTTTCTAAAAAGTTTTTTTTATCTCGTGTATATAAGGGGGTGTTACAACTTGCATCATGTTATGGGACCCTTTCCTACAGCCCTCGGTGGTATTAAATATTTGATCATAGGTGTGGACTTGTTCACAAAATGGATCAAGGGTGAAGTTGTGGTTCATATCACATTAGCCAAAACCAGAAGATTCAACTATGAAAATATCACTTAAGGTTTGGGGTCCCTAAGAGAATTATAACCAACAACAACACCTAGTTCACAGATCGTAAGTTTGTGGATTTGCTTGAAAGGTTACAAATTCAACAAGTGTTTTCATCTATTGAACACCCTCGGACCAATGGCCTAGTCAAGGTAGCTAATATAGAGATCCTTAAGGGTCTCAAAAAGAGGCTTGGTGTTACAAAAGGAGAGTGGACTAATCAACTATGCCATGTGCTTTAGGCATACCGTATCACACCTCATTCATCCATTGATGAACCCCATTCCTACTATACACAACGTGGAGACTATCATACTGGTGGAAATAAACGGCGTTTCATGACAAATACAACAATTCTTTAAGGCTACTAATAATGACCACCTGAGAAATGAGTTAGATGAACTGGTTGAACTATGGGAAGAAGCTTTTATCCGGGATCAAGTCATTAAGGCCAAAACCACATTCTGGTACAATAAAAAGGTGCAACTTTGATGCTTCAATGTTGAAGACTTGGTCTTAAGATGTGCTAGCATGGGGAACAATTTTTCTCATCAAAGGAAGCTTATTCCTGATTAGAAAGGCCCTTTTAGGGTAATCGATGTCACCCCGAGAGGAACATATTGGTTAGAGACTTTACAAGGTGATCCTATTAAGAACAAATGGAATGTTCAAAATTTAAGAGTTTATTATAGCTAGCCAAGATTACATAGTGTGTACTCTTTTTCCTATCTTAGATTTTTCCCCACCGAGTTTTATCAAATAGGGTTTTAATAAGGCATGCTCCAGTATAACATGATTTATTTCAAGATTAATGAAACAACTTCCTATATAACTTTATCTTTAATGAATATTTCTTACAAGTCAAGGTGAGTAAAAAGTTCACCACATATGCCTAACCCAATGAGTGACGAGGTTAGTCGCCCGATATGAGTGTGACTGACCAGACTCTAAAGAGTAGCACAACTTAGCCCCAGTTAGTAGCAAAGCCAGTTGCCTAGTATGAACGCAGCTAGTGGAACCTCGATAAGCGGCAAGTCTAATCACCTGATATGAGCATGATTAGTAACTTGGCCCTAACAAGAGATGTTAGTCACCCAATGTGAGTGTAACTGATGGATTCCCAACGAGTGGCATAAGTTTATTCTCAATATGCTAACAATTTATATCGTTGATACAAAACAAACAATGTAGGAAAAGTAAATCTACTCAGATTACTTTAAGCAATTGCGCAACAATCGTATTTTATTTCATGACGACATAATTGATATGTGAAGAATAGAGTTGATAGACAATTACAAGATAACTTAGACAAATGCTCAAAAGTATAAAAGTTGTCATTTAAGGAATCGCGAGCCTATTGCCCGAATTCCAAAAGTTCTTACAAAAGAGGGGATGCGCACAACGACCTTAGAGATCCCCAAAATGACAATTAAATAAACAACAAAAAAGAGTAGAAATACTAATCCTCTGAAACCTATCCCAGAACAAGGCAACACAAGAAAATTTAGTATGAAGGATGGCATAGAAGCTCTAAGATATTATTTGTAAGCTTCTTTCTTTCTTATTTCAATAAACCTGTTTTTCTTTATCTTTTCTCTTCTCCCGTTCGCTGGTTCAATGCGACTCTACTATCGTTCTAAGCATTCTTTTTCTTTTCCTTCCACCTTTTCATTTCTTTAAACCTTGTTCCGTGTCTCCTAAAACCAAAGAGCAAACCACCTTGTCTATCACTAACATGACAAAGGTAAAAGTCACAATAAGAAAGCAAATCCATTGGGATGAGATAGTTCTTCTTGAAAATGGACTATAGAGAAAGCAGTTGCAGTCAAAACTAGACCTATAACTACGATTCAAGAAATCAAACAATATGAGTCTGAAAAAGTAGAAATAACTTTCCCAACAAGACATTCTTATAGTAAAGGACCTTCGGACCATGATAGGATGACTAATGATTTTAGATCGCGAGAAGATTTTTTTCCATAGCATCCCAATCCATACCAACATCCATCCCCTCTATAATAAATTTGCATGGATTGGATACTTCCACCATTATTCCAAGAACTACTTACCAAAAAGATAAAGATAAAAGATCTATTCAATCTCCAACATATTTTTCTCTTAATGATAATTATGATGTTATCTAATTTTTCCATAGATAAAGAATTTGAGAAAGGACTTTTACTCTGAGGAATGGAAACCTCAAAAAGAATGGTTCTTTCAACATTACAAAGGAAAGGAAATGATGAAAATCCAAGAGGAATTCTATGAATTTCTTTAAAAAGTAAGAATAAATGTTCTATTTTTTGACTGGTTTCATGCTTATACAGTCAAGAAAAGGATAAATTACTCATTTCAAACAGACTTAATTAGGCATAAATCGACAAACGTCATTACCACATAGTAATCCAAAGAGGAAGAAACCAGATTTGAACTTCCTATTTGTTTTTTTAGTGCCTGTAGTAGTACCTTCTAAACAAATAATAATACTACATCTAGACTTATATGAATAAGAAAAAACATATTTGACAGATTAGATATAATAAATTTGAGTTAATTCTATCATGATCATATTCAAAATTAACATTAATTTCCAATATATCAATACTTAATACAAATTTTAATTTTTAATAAGAGAATAAATCCCTCTAAAGGAAAGGCATACACTTTTATATGGATCAAAGAAATTCAAAATGGTTAACTAAAAAGTGTGGGATCGTTTGTTTTTTCTTGTATTCAAGTTAAGAAGTACTTTTTCCATCTCTGAAAAAAATAGTCATTTTCACCTATTTGTTTTGCTTCAAAATAATGTTCACTTAACAATTTCAATTTCAAGATAGAGTTAATTTTTTTCTTCGATGTTTACTCTTAAAATAATTATTATCCACAACTTACTTTCTAACTTCTTTCTGTATTCATTTCTTGTATAACAGATTTCCAAAAATTTACTCTCGTGGTGTATAATGGAAGGTTTGATAATTTTTTTAATAAAAGCAAAAGAAAATTAAATGTATTTTTTTATGTTGTCACAATCTTAAACGACTATTTCTCAAAAACAAAAGAAATAATATCATGCTTTAACTGCTAGAGAAGGATGAAAAATAAGTAAGAGCAATGACAGTCGAAGCTAAATTCTCAATAAAAGTACATTAATGCACATTAATACAATATCATAACAGTGAACGGCAACATACTAAAATACATCAGATAACAAGTACTAAATTTATTGCAGGCCTATCAAATAGTTTTTGATTCACAGAGCTACATCCCCCACGTAGAATAGAGCCAAATGTTTTAGGCAACATCTACTGTGCTTTGGTTTCAGCCGGTGCTTCAGCCTCCCAGAAGGTAGTCTTCTTCCCAGTTTTGGAAACGGTCTGCAGAACTGTGTCTGGCTGCACATTTCCCTTCACTACCACCTTCTGTTCCTTTAAATCAATGTCATATGACTCCACACCTGTAGATAAGAGCACTGCTTATTATTCTACGTACGACATTGGAAAAAGGAATTTTGGTTGGCATACTATCATTGCAATGGCTTTAAACCATATTATGATTCCGTCTCAATGTCTACTTCAATCATATTCTTTTACCAAGGGACACCACAGAAACAAATTGGCCTCAACCTTTTTATAATTTTCTCACATATACAACAGATGATAACCAATTTTCCATCCATTAACAAGAAAAAAATATACATAATAAAATTGAAAAAATAATAAGCAAGCAGACAGTAGAACCAAAATATCTATGGGGGGAAGGGAGAACTGGTGCTTTTCTGTTGATACAATAAACAGAGTAAATGCTTGATCTGACAAAGGACCAAGACAGAAAAATCAACATGTAAAGTAAATGGAAGAGATGCTTCCACCACCACAATTGGCAACAGATTAGTGTAATCATGATCAAAAAGGGAGTTTATTAGAACTGAACTAATAAAGGTCAGATCACATGCTTGAGAGGGAGTTGATTTAGCCATTTAAATGCCTTTCTCTTTGCTTTGTGACAGTCAAAAACATGTTTCAAAAGCAAAAGAAAGGATTATGGGATATGTTGACATTTGACACAAAAAATGTAAACATGTACACAAACACACATGCTATGCAGGGAATTTCAAGAAAAATCATTTTAAAGTCTAATAAAACCTAATCATAATACTCAAAACATTGAAAATAAGTACATAAGTAAGAAAAAAGGGATTTAACATGAAGGCGAGATGGCTCTATGTAGAAAGTCAATATCAACCTGAGCAGGATACATTAATTATAAACATAAACACACACATGACCAAACAATCACAGTCAAACAGGAAAGAGAAAGAATGGCAAGAAAGAAAAGCACTAATAAGAACTTTGAGCTATTCGACATTATCAATGATTTCAAAATGTTCTACTACTACTATTTAAGCCCTGTATACTTTGTAGAATAGATAACAAAGGAAAAGGAAACAAATAATTTTCAGGAAGGCTTCAGTATCAAAGAAACAGCTGAACCATCTTTGAAACCATAACTTCTGACAATTTGGATGTCATGCTGACAACATATTGTCATCTCAATGGAATTACAAACTAAAATGGCTAGTGGAAGATAACTATTGTCATCCCAATTTTGGATATCAAAGAAAATACATGATAGTCAGTTAAGTAAAATGGTGCCAAGTACAATATAAAGGAAAAGTCAATCCAAAGGATTCACTATACCATCCAATTTTCCAAGAACTCTCTTCACTGCTCCAACACATCCTTCACATGACATACCAACTTTGAGGACAACAGTCTGTAATCGTAACACAAAAATTTTCAGATTAGGAGAAAATAATAAATAATCATATTAATCCTTAAATTCCAATTAGCACACAAAAGGAACTCATTCATACTTCGAATTTAAGAAATAATTGAATCAACTTTGAAAGAGGATGGGAAGCAAAGTAGGGAATCAGACACAGTTATAATATATGGTACATATCTACCATAATCAACACTAATACAGAAGAAGAACAATCATCTCATTGCAGTTAAAGGTGAAACTATAGTGATGGCCACGTTCTGACACATAATGCATAGTAAATACAAGTATGTTTGGAACTATTGTAATGTGGTAAACCATGGTTTGAGATGGTCAAAAATCATTTGACCCAAAAATTGATGTTTGGATGACTATGTGAAACAAGGTTTAGGTGAACATAAGGGTAGTTTGGCTTCCAGGGTGATAGAGAATCAATTAAGTCAATTATGATAACGAGGATCCATGTTTTGGTAATTATGTACCTCAAAAGCAGTTTTATAAAGCGCATCCAAACATCATTTTCAATGACTTTTTTCATATTTATTATCTAAACGAAAATCACTCTAATTTAAAATTAATTACATAAAATCAACATTAAAAATCACATCAATCAAAAATCAATTCTATCATTGCATAACCAAACATACATTACCATAGGTCAAGATAAACAAAAGGAAGTAGCCATGTTGATTCATGCTCAAAGACTTTCATACAAATCTATCAGCAAACAACAGAATTGACAGAAAAGAAGACTTCCACTTCGGAACCTAAAAATTATAAGCAAACAAGAAAGGACCAATCATGCTTGGTGCTAGATTTGAACTTTTTATCAACAGTAAGAGGTAATATTTCAACTAGCGTAGAGCATATGAAGCAATCATATATTAGGAATTACAAAAGGTCGAAAAGATAGATATAGATGTGTCTTAGAAACAACTTGTGCAATAGTTGACAGAGAAACCGATGGTAAGTGAAATTCAAATGCGTAAACGCACAAACTTCAGTTTATCCTAATCATACCCTTTCTTTAGTTTCAAGGGTTCCCTTCCCAAACGAGAAATTCCCAATTTTGTAAAATAAAAATTCTCCAAAGAATCATATTGAATTGTTAATAACACAAAACCAATAGGTCCAAACATCTCAAAACAGGAAATCTTCGGGGGGGATCGAGAATAAAAGGGGGGAAGCAATTGTAAAATCAAAATTGGAAGAGAAAACACGACAGAAATTAAAAGCTTGGAAGAAGAAGTGTGACAGGCATAGAGGTGAACCTGAGACATGGCTTGAGAGAAATGAAGTAAAATGAAATGATGGAGAATGAATGCGGTTGAGTTTGTGTTTATAGGAACGGAAGAGGGTGTGAAAGAGAAAGGTCGACAAATAACAACATTGGGTGGGATGAGGTTGACCAATGACCACACCACCTAAGCAGCGTGAAAATTACGCACTCGTATGCAATTACGTTTTTAATGATAAGAAACTATTAAAAAAAAAAGACAATTAGTGTTAAAATATAAAATTAACACCTCAAATACAAATTATGATCTTTCCTTCAAAAGAATTTCTTTTCTTTTTAGTTTTAGGTACATAAAAAAATTTAGGTTAGTGTTTGACTTATGTTGTTAAGTGATTCTATTAAATGATGATGTGAATTGGACTAAGATTTATTAAGGAAGTGACACAAGTATTAATTTTTTTAAAAAAATAATATAAAAAAGGTTCCAAAATCTTCAATATTTAGAAAATAATTCATTTAATCACTAATAACACATATCAAAGCATATTCAAAACATTATGAATCAAAATTATAATTAATGTGATAAATGTGTACCTTACTTAAATTTCCAAAATGAACGCACTATTTTCTTTTTTGATGGTCGTAGTTTCCCACTATGCAATAAATGTCAAATGGGGAACAATTATATTAGTCTAATCAGATGAGACTTGGAATCGTTCATTGGTTACTAAACGAATAAGCTAACCATTATGGTTCATTTAAATCAAAAGCTCAACCACATAAATCATCTAAATAAATAATTAATATGATTATTTATATTATATTTAATAATGTTGGATTATTAACTTAATAATGTTAGTCCATATAATTAAAATTAACATTAGAAAATATCCAACATTCTCCTAGTGATGAGGACCTAACCTATATAGAGTCCATAGAATATTCACAGAAATTAGAGGATGTCTTGGAGAGCTTTAGTGGTCTTTTGACTAGGTCAAGCATCAAGAAAGCCAAGGAGGCATCCTCAAAGACTTTATACATGTTTCTCACATCTTTGGATGAACCCAAACCCAAGTAGAAGCATTTGAAAACCCTTGCTTATTTCTTATGCACCAATTTGGAGGAAGGGCCTTTCTAGCATTTTTGGACCTCCGTTAGGCCTCCACTTTTGTGTTGTAAATATTCTAGGGTTTCATACTTATGTTTAGGAATAATTAGGTTTAGGATTCCATACTTCTAGTTTGGGGCCTTGCATGGCCACGTTACTTTGGACCACTATTGAACCTTATACATATTAACTGCCCTAGTTTGTGCCATGTATTTGAGCTAATTTTGTAGGCTTTTAGTTTTGGGCCAAGGAGAGCTTCCAAGGCCCATGGTTATGCCGTCACTTTGGAGTAGGTATATAAATATCCTCTCCTTTGTAATTAGGCAGCTAAGATTTATTTTGAGAAATTCTAGTGAGATTGAGTGTTTTCCTCCCTCTAAACTCTCTTGAGTGCTTAGCTCTCTTCCTTTGTTCTTATCCTTTGGAACCTTTCCCAAAGGTGGTGAACTTCACCTAGACTTATCTCTCTACTAAGAGAATGACGTCTCTACTAATGTCTCTCCTAGTCTTTCCATTATCCTACTTCTTCTCCTAGATTCCCTAACTAGTTTCCTTAGTTTTTTCTCTTAAATTTTCACTCATTTCTACTTAGTCCAATTGTTTCGGCCAAGGCTCTAAAATTCCAACATTGACTATTTGTTGCAAATCTAAGAGGAGAAAGCCTAAATCTAAGAGAGAATCAAGATGAAGATCCAATCCTCCAAGCAAATCCTACATCAACTGGTATCATTGAGTCTTCTCTCTAAAACTCTTTTCTTAGATCTATTCATTTTTGTTGTGTAATTCTGAATTTCAGTTTCATATTCTTGTTCTCCTCCATATTAGCTTTCATTTGAACTATCATATCCGAAATTTCAAGAAAAACTCAAAAATATGTCAAATCTTAAATTCTAGATCTACTCTTTTTGGCTGGATTTTGGCAATGTTGCTTCACAAATGTTGTTACTTATTATGTCCAAATAACAACCTCTTAGTTTGGTTCACTTTGCTGCCAAAAAATTTTGAGTGGTTCTAGTAGTGTTCACTGTAACACCCCCTTATATACACGAGATATATATACAAAAACTTTTAGAAAGATATACATATTTATCACTCTTTATCTCGTGTATACAAGGACGTATATACATCCGATTTCCTTTGAATTTTGAAAGTAAAAAGTTTCAAATTATTCAAAATGATAAAATGAACTTTTAGAAAATCATAAGTGATCAAAGATTACAGTATATTATTCAAAGAATAAGGTTTATTAAAGTTTAACCTTTACCTTGAATTACAATCATCCAACTTAATATTGTATTAAGGTAAACTAAAACTAAAGATTTAATACCTCTACTTCGACTGTAACCAACCATATCCTTATCTTTAAACTATGTGATTTTGAAATCCTACTCTTGTCATATCTCTTCTCCTATCTGATTGAGGATGAGACCAATTTACCCTCTTGTAATTTCATCCTTTCATCTTGAACTGCTAGCTATATATCATATAACATATATTTTGGACACAGAAATTCAAACAAGAACGTGTGAGAAACAGAATATAATACTTTACAGATAAGACATAAGCATAAGAGTTTTCACAATCTAATATAATAATTTCAAACACAATCATACACATAATCAATTATGAATGTAGAGTTTTCATAACATAACAATTATACTTTCATTCACAATCACCCACATAGAATGTCACAATCACATGAATGTCATGCAATGTTTTTAATATTACCATCTTATTCATTCTATGCATGTGGGCCCTTAAAGTTTTAGTTTGCACTGGGCCAACCAGGAGTTTACATTGTTCCATAATTTCGGATAATAATAACATAAATGCCTTTGTAGCATATGAACAGCTCAATTGGCGTGGAAACACTTAGAGACTAGTCAGACTGAGAAGGTTTTTATTCTAAAAGTACCTGACACTAGGGAGCGACCCCAGGTCCCCTGAAGCACCCTTCCACACCCTCTCATCCCAAGGTTCGCATTTGAACCTCCTCTAATGTATCATCGGTTTCTATAATCTGTCCCCAGGCAATATCACAACTCATTTCTCTTTATTGATTCATGATGCATGAACTACTCGCATATTTAGTTGGTTAAGACTTTTAGAAACTCAATTATTAAATACCATAAAGGTTCACAAATCATCTCAATAATAAACTGTACATTCCCATAAGTTCTTCTTTGAACTTCTATTATACAGAAACAAAATTTAGTACAATCTTCAAATTCAGATCTCACCAAAATTGAGTTTCCAAGCCTTAAATATCTCAAAACTTTCTCTTTAAAAACTTCACATATTTACATAATCTTTCCTAATTTAAATCTTAATTAGATTGAGTTTAGAAATCTCGACTATAACAAAATATCCTTTAGTTATTTTGTTGGAGAAAACCAAAATAAATTTACTTTAAATTTCTGAATTCTAAAAAAAAAAAATTTTAAAATCATTAACTAAGAATACTTAAAACTATAAAAAAATTTATTTAATTCAATAATTAATTATCTCAACCTCTGATTTTCATAAAATAGCTTCTTTCTAATACTAGATTTTATTCTAAAGATTAAAAATAAAGTTAATGACAATTATTTGTAAGAAGAAATAAAAGACTAAAATAATTATAAAATACTTTCTCTTAGAATAAAACTTTAAAGAGTAAGGTAAGAAAATTTTTACTGAGTTTTAACTTTCCGTCATGCTTGCTATATGCTCAAACTCATATCACAAGATCATCAATCATAATCAAATATTATCAATCACAATATCATCAATCACAATCAAAAAATGTTAATCATAATCAAATAATATAGATCAAAATTAAATGTCATCAATAATAATCAAATACTAATAATTATAATCAAATCAATTAAATATAATTCAAATTTTAATGGTTATTTAAATTAATAAGATTAATTTTAAGTCTTTATAGTCTATTTCTCGCATAGGTCTATGTAGGTCCATATAGTCCAATCCTCGCATAGGTATATAGTTCAGTCCATACAGGTCATAATAGTCCAAGTCCTTGCATAGGTTCAGTCCAGTTCACATAGGTTATCCAGGTACTTGCATAGGTATTCAGATCAAGTTACACAAGATACTCAATTTAAAATTTATAATAAATTTTTAAGTTAAATAGTTATTATTTTAAAATAATAATATTATTAAATTTTAAAGGAGTAGGGGACTCCTCTCATTATTCTTATGTCTTTTCATATTATGTTCCTATCTCACTCCCCCTTACCTCTTGTATCTTGATTCGTTATGAAAAGTCTGTGCGCGTCACTTCTCCGAGTTCTAAAATATACTAATTTCACTTTAATATAATTATAAGATGAAAATTAAGATTTCTACTTAAAACAGAAATGGTAAATTTTTGAATAGTGAATAGTAAATAGTAAATTATGAATAGTAATAGTAAATAGTAAATATGAATAGTAACATTAAATAGTAAAACATGAATAGTAACCGTAAAAAGTAAATCATGATTAGTAAAGGTAAATAGTAATGGTAAATAGTAATTTACTATTTAAATAGTAATTTACTATTGAAATAGTATTTTACTATTCAGAATAGTAACTTAAAATAATATTATTTCCAGTATAATAATAGATTTCCAAAAACGATATGAAAATAACCCTAAAAAATATAAAAGAGATGTATTCTTACCTTAGAATTTTAGCAGAACCTTCTTCCAAAAATTTTATTTCTCTCTCTTACTTCCACCACTATCTTACTAGCACTACTATATTAAGAAAACTTAATCTGAAATTGTGAATTCTAAAAAAGAATTCCTTCGGTATTTATAGGAAGGAAAATTACTATGCATTCTATTATTTTAATATAAAAGTACTATACATTTTTTGAAAATTCAATCCTGGTTACTGTGCACCTTTTGAAAATTTCGTACATACACAGTATTTTGTATAGTAAATGTCGGCTGAATTATTAAGCCAAATAGTAATCTTTCACTCGGTATATTTTAAATATTCAAAATTGGTCCTTTTTGAAATTTAGCGATATTATATCAGTTCTCACTAATTTTATGATAAGTAATATAAAGTTTAAATTTTAAAAATCTAAAATTTTCTGCTAATAAAAATTTATTGATACGTTTCCAAATTTTTAACGATTGAAAAAATCAAGATTTTTCTCAAACCGATCATTTTTAGATAAATCTACTTGAAATAGATTTTAGAAAATTTTCTAATAATTTAAATTCACTTTCTTATAAATATTTTTAATTTTAAGTAACTTTATATGAATTTAAAATTATTTAAAATATATTATTTTATTAAAATATTTCAAAATTTTTCAAAAAATTCCAGAAAATTATAAATATTTTGTAGAGCAAAAAGTTCTAAAGAATGATAGTCTAATTCCTTCAAAATTTTATTTTAAAATTCAAATAAGAGTTAAATCATAAATATGTAAAAACATAAAATAAAAGTTGTGAATAATAAATATATTTAAAATTCTTAATATAATTTCATTAATCTATGAATACTAATTAAGTCATTTTAAAATTCTCATTCAAAATACATAAATATTTTTATTTTATTATTATTATTTTATTTTATTTTAAAAAACAAACAATTAAATATAAATACCAAAATTTCATTAAAAAATGATAATAATAAACTAACTAATAGTAAGTATTTCTTATTAAAGATATATTAATATTTATTTTCTATTTGTGTTGAAAATGGGATGTTACATTCACCTTGCTTGTTGCACAAGTTTCCTTCATTTCTTTGCATATTGTTGATATTTAGTGTTGTTTCTTGCTTTGGAACCTTTTAATATTGTCTTGTTTATGTTTAGAAGTCTTATTTCAGTATTGAATCTTTATTTTTTGTTTCTAATTATTAGTGTATTCCATGTGTTTGATAAAATGTCTTAGTTGCAAATGCTAAGTGTTGGTGTTTATTCTCTTTGCTTGTAGGGTTTCCTAGCACTTTTGCTTTGTGTTAGTTGCTGGACTCTAATACACTTTAGTCATATTTTTTAAAGTGTATTACAAGCTCCAAGAATGTCTCAGTCCTTCACAATTTTGTTGGACTTGTGTCCTTATTTTTCTTGTAGGTTTGTTAGTGAATCTTAGGCTTTTAACTAGTGTTTGTTTAGTTTTCTAGCACCTTTAAGCTTTCCTTTACATGTTGCAATTCTGTACTTTTAATTGCATTTAATGTCACAAATTCATTCCTTCCATCCATGTTTCTTATTGAAAGATGATGCATGCATAAACACTAGTTGTTAACCTTATTTGTTATTTTTTATGCATTTTTGTGAGGTATTTTGAGAGTGAATTTTTGGTGCAGTAAAAACATAAAAAATAGGGGAAAATTATAAGAAAAATAAGAAAAAAGTAAAGGCTTGAAAGGTCCTTGCATTGCTACAATTGTAGCTCCTTTCTTGGCAAAATTAGTACAAAATACAAGGTGAAACCCTACAAAAAAAATCAAGAAAAATTTTGGCAGTACCTTCGTTAGTTTGTGCAGGTCCTTTAAATTGTTTGTATTTCCTCTTAATTTGTACATTTGAAAAACAAAAAGAGTTGTGCATTTGTTGAGCAAGTTGTGGTGTTTTCTTACATTCCAGAGTTTTAGATTGCCTTTTTTGTGTTTACTTTTCTTGTTGCATTTGTTTTTAGTTTGTCTTTTTTGATTCTAAGTTTGTCATATAATAATTCAATTCTTGTATGTACCTTTCTTCTTTTGTCCCTTTATTGCTTGTCTTGCACTCTTGTTTATCACATTTTTAATCACTTTGGTTTGTGCTTCTTAATTAAGTTTTTCTTGCTTGTTTTTGATCTCTTGTTTTGTCATTAGAGTACATCTCTGTACCACTTTGGTCTGTAAATATGATTTCTTGCTTGTTTTTGATTCTCTTGTTTTTGATCTCTTGTTTTGTCATTAGAGATGGCCATGATTATGGCCAATGTTGAGGAAGATGAAGAAATCCTCATGCATAGATTTCTTCATGGGCTTAATAAAAATATTAAAAAAAAGTTGAACTTTTACCTCATGTGGACATTGAGGAGTTACTCCATATTACAAGAGTAAAAAGTCAACTCAATAAGGGAAACTCTTATTATAAAAGAGATTATTAACCCTTTAGGCCCATGTGGAAGGGTAAAGAGGATTTCCAACCAAAAAAAGAAAGAGATTGGAGAAAGGGTAAGGAGAATGAAATGGGCACTTCTTCTCTAAAGCTAAAAAGTGAGGTTCATAGAAAGGGTAACTTTTCTAAACCCTCTAGGCATGACCATCCTAGGTCTACCCTTTTCAAGAATGATAACTTCATTATCTTCTAGGACAAGTTCAATAAAATGTTTTAAATGCTTAGGAAGAGGTCACATTGCCTCTCAATGTCCCAATAAGAAAACCATGATTTCAAAGGGACATGATCTCTACTCTGGCTAAGAGGAGTCTTACTCTTCTCATTCAAGTGATGGCTCAAGTAGTGATTCTTAGGATAGTGAACATGTCTTAGGTGATAAAGGTGAGTTCTATATAATTAGAAGGCTTCTTGGAAGCCAAGTCAAGGAGGATGACACTACACAAAGAGAGAACATCTTTAATACAAAATGTTATATAAATGAAAAACCATATTTTCTTATTTGAATAGTAGGTGTTATGCTAATGTATGATGAAGACAACTCCATGATTATTTTATATTTTGTAAATAATTAGGAAATATTAGGAACGTAATAAATTTAGTTTAGAAAACCTTAGATTTGGGTCTTGCATAACCATAATTTTCATTTTGGGCCACTTTTGGGCAATGTATTTTTAGTTTTTGGGCCTCGGGTGAAGCTTTTACAAGCACACCCAAGCCAATTTTGAATTTGAGGAAGAGGTATTTAATCCTCTACTCCTTTGTATTTTGTAACTTTTAATTCATTTGAAAGATTTTAGTGTGAGAAATTGAGATTTTCTCTCTCTAGCCTCTCTCTTGTGCTTAGCACATTTCACAAATACTTTATCCTTGGGCACCTTCCTTGAGGTGGTGGTTTGGCTTATCTCCTCCATAAGGAGTGATGCATACTTCTTCTCCTGACCTCCCTAACCACTTCTCAATAACCTCTAACCACCTTCCAACCTTCTTAACCACCCATAACCACCTTCTAACCTTCTAACTCCCTTAAACTCCTTCTTCTATCTTTTGTCACACATCTCCATCCTCCCTTGGAGCTTCATAATTATCAATGGTAAGGAGATTCCAAGAGTAAAGGAAAGAAGTGCTAGATCTAACCTCTTCATCAAAGTAGGCTTGCCTACATCAAGTACTATCAAGAGTCTTTGTCTTCTCTTCTCCATTCTTTCGGTTCTTATTCTTTCATCTCAATTCTGAATTTTGTGAATGCTTAATCATGCTTCCATAATTTCGTGTTCATGTCACCATTACATGCTTGAAATTACAAAAAAAAAATTCTAAGAATTAGTCTTTTCTTGAGTTTAATCCCTTCACAACAGGACTTTCAATTTTGAAATTATTTCTCATGCTTATAGCTACTGCATATATATGACATAAATATATTGAGTTTGGTGAAAGTTGAATGAAAAATTTGTTGGGGTCGTATTATATACATTGTTGGTTGCTTGTCTTACAAGTTACATGCTCTTTCTTTAATCTGGTTTCAGAGGGATCGACAGTCTTTTATTCCGAGTTCGTGGGCTCGATGAAATTCGTAGAATTTGGTCCTGTTTGCACCTTTGGGTTCTTCTCCTATGGTGGGCAGTGTGAGAAGACCTGTGTTGTAGACCTCATGCATGATTTGATTACGTCTATTGTTCCGTGGGGTGAACTTATTGTACCTGGGGCCGCGTAGGTCTCAATGTGCTTGTCTCGGTTTGGTTTGGGGCTCCTTCACCTGGGCTCCACTCGGTGAGTGGTTGGCTCCGTATGCCCTATACGATCTGTTTCTCTCTCCTTCATGCTAATATACCGTGCGGCCCTTTGCCTGAAGTCATTTATGTCAAGGGTCAACTTCTTGGCTAGGGAGTCAGAAAACTAACTTGGGCGAAGACTTATTTGCACAGCATGCAAAGCAACCTCAGATCTTAAGTCGTGCATCTAGATGATCTGCTTGAAAAAGTGTGCCATGTATTGCTTCAGGGTTTCGTCAGGTAGCTGTCGTAGGTTCACCAGGCTATGGGAAGTCTGCTGTATCGCTCGGCTAGTGGTGAATTGGCTTAGGAATTTCTTCGTTAGCTCAAAAAAGTTGGTTATGCTTTTTGATGGAAGGTGTGAGAACCAACTCAGCATGGATTTGGTCAACGTGTTCGGGACAGTTCAGCAAAAGAGGGAATCTGATGCCCTTGTGACCAGTATAGTGGTTGTGAACATTGTGAGATGCTCCTCGCGGTCTCCTCTACCGTCATACTTTTCCATGGTCGGGGGTTTGTAATTCATTAGAGTCGGGGTATCCATCACTTGCTCCGCGAATAGGTGGGCGGCGTAGAGGCACATGAACTCATAATTTGTTGTGCTTTAGGTCTGTTAGGAGGCATATCCATCCGCCCCTCTGTCGGGTGGATTGGGTGGCATTGTGACAGGAGGCTTCGCGCTTTTCACCTCTTTGTCCGCGTAACTCAGCGCTTTCCTTTTGTAGGTCTGCCACCACGCACTAGAGTGCGTCTACTACGCCTTTGAGTTGTTGGATTTGATTATCGTGACTAGATCCTGGGTGGTGTCTGGCATCGCCGTCACGATGAGTGTTACAAGTTGTCACCATCTATGCTTCTCTTAGGTTGATTGAGACTGAGCTGTGGGATCCATTTCACTAGGCCCTACGATGGGTGCCAAAATATTTACAATAAGAGTGTAATGCACAGAAACCCTAGAGAATTACTCTAGGAGATTAGGGTTACTATTTTCTTATTAAATATGTCACTTAGGTTACTGAACTGTTCTTTTATATGGGGTGTAAAGGTGTGATTGTCGAACAATTCAAAATGTATATGAAACGTAAAATCTGGTACAAGGAGGTGTTTATACAGATATAAATACGAAGTGCTCTTGTATGCTGGGCATGGTATATTGCACTCTATGGCGGTGTTGCAGTCTGTCTGGAATAGTTTCTTTTGCCCTGACACAATTGGTGGTTGTACCTGCAATTATTCTCCGACGCTCAAGTCAGTATTTTGGAATACTATTAGACTTAGAAAGCAAATCTGAGAGAATTATGCAAGTATGAGTGTAAGGTTCAGAATTAGGGGATTTTTCATATACCTTTTTGCTGAGGTTTATATACCTGTTACTGGTGCTCCATTATTGGTAGGACCCGTTCCTTGTTTTCAGGCATAATGCAAGAAAGGTAGTGGGTCCCTGTGTCGTTCACGAGCACCATCACTGTAGTGGGTATTTCCACTTGCTTGGAAAGTGTTAATGCTTTATTATTTTATTCATTGTTCCCTTTTATGCGTGACAGCGTGATTCCCATTTTCAACCTCTCAAGACAGAGTCAATCTCGTGTCGGGGTTATAAGTATGGGCTCGCTACGCAATATAGGAAATTCAATATTCCGCCTATGGCTTGGCGGAGTAACGTGCACTGGCGAAGTGACGTGCTCTGGCGGAGTTACAAGCCTTGGCGAAGTCACATGCCTTGGCGGAGTAACATGCCTTGGCGGCTCACATACCTTGGCGGAGTAACATGCCTTGGCGGAGTAATATGCCTTGGCAGAGTAATGTGGCCTGGCGGTATGTACTCCGTTATAAAAGTAATTATAAGGTATTTAAAACGTACTTCTCCTGTTCAAAATGCTGATCTGGCAAAGCATTAAAACCATGCTCTTGGGGGCCGGTGTTGGGACCGGATCATCTGCCCCCTAGCTTGTTATAGTGACTGGCGGAGTCACTTTAATAAGCTATAACACTTCAGTTTAGCTTTTATAGGCATGGGTTTAGGCGGTGTTTGCTAGTTCCGAATTTGTGGACAAGTATCTTCATGCATTTATTGCTTTTGTCATTACTTGCCACGCCCGTCATTAAAGCATCTCGAAACTGCGTTTTGCCGCTTCAATCTCTCATTGCCACGTATGCCCTCGTAACGATTGCCATTCCAATGATGGGACATAAATGCGTGGGATGGAAGTTGAGATATGTTTTCGAGGTTATTACCATGGGCCTTGGATTTTGAAAATACGGCCCAGGGAATTCCTTCCTTAAGATTCATCTATCGGTTTCAAAATTAAAGGAATCGTCAGTTATGATTCATCCAACGAGCCTTAAGCGCATTTCTGAAATTTTTGGTGTTTCACTTATTTCCCCCCAAGCCATGCCTATAAATAGGTAAACTCTTAGGAGGGGAAATGCTTTGCTACATCTTCTTCTCCGCGCTTTCGTGTTAAAACTGCCTTGTAAAACGATATTAAGAAGGCAGAGTAATCATTTAAGGACTTAATGAAATATGACTAAGTAAATTGAGGCTGAATAACCTCTTAGGAATTTCAATGAAATAAATTCAGTAATGAGACGGAGTAGCCTCTTGAGAATTTCATTGAAGTAAATTTTGCAATGAGGCGGAGTAGCCTCTTAAGAATTTTAATAAGTAAATTCAGTAATGAGGCGGAGTAGCCTCTTGAGAATTTCATTGAAGTAAATTCAGTAATGAGGCGGAGTAGCCTCTTAGGAATTTCAATGAAATAAATTCAGTAATGAGGCGGAGTAGCCTCTTGAGAATTTCATTGAAGTAAATTCAGTAATGAGGCGAAGTAGCATCTTAAGAATTTCAATGAAATAAATTCAGTAATGAGGCGGAGTAGCCTCTTGAGAATTTCATTGAAGTAAATTCTGTAATGAGGCAGAGTAGCCTCTTAGGAATTTCAATGAAATAAATTCAGTAATGAGGCGGAGTAGCCTCTTGAGAATTTCATTAAAGTAAATTCTGTAATGAGGCGGAGTAGCCTCTTAGGAATTTCAATGAAATAAATTCAGTAATGAGGCGGAGTAGCCTCTTGAGAATTTTATTGAAGTAAATTCAATAATGAGGCGGAGTAGCCTCTTAAGAATTTCAATGAAGTAAATTCAGTAATGAGGCGGAGTAGCCTCTTGAGAATTTCATTGAAGTAAATTCTGTAATGAGGTGGAGTAGCCTCCTAGGAATTTCAATGAAATAAACTCAGTAATGAGGCGGAGTAGCCTCTTGAGAATTTCATTGAAGTAAATTCAGTAATGAGGCGGAGTAGCCTCTTAGGAATTTCAATGAAATAAATTCAGTAATGAGGCAGAGTAGCCTCTTGAGAATTTCATTGAAGTAAATTCTGTAATGAGGCGGAGTAGCCTCTTAGGAATTTCAATGAAATAAATTCAGTAATGAGGCGGAGTAGCCTCTTGAGAATTTCATTAAAGTAAATTCTGTAATGAGGCGGAGTAGCCTCTTAGGAATTTCAATGAAATAAATTCAGTAATGAGGCGGAGTAGCCTCTTAAGAATTTCATTGAAGTAAATTCTGTAATGAGGCGGAGTAGCCTCTTAGGAATTTCAATGAAATAAATTCAGTAATGAGGCAGAGTAGCCTCTTGAGAATTTCATTGAAGTAAATTTTGTAATGAGGCGGAGTAGCCTCTTAGGAATTTCAATGAAATAAATTCAGTAATGAGGTAGAGTAGCCTCTTGAGAATTTCATTGAAGTAAATTCTGTAATGAGGCGGAGTAGCCTCTTAAGAATTTCAATGAAGTAAATTCAGTAATGAGGCGGAGTAGCCTCTTGAGAATTTCATTGAAGTAAATTCTGTAATGAGGCGGAGTAACCTCTTAGGAATTTCAATGAAATAAATTCAGTAATGAGGCGGAGTAGCCTCTTGAGAATTTCATTGAAGTAAATTCTGTAATGAGGTGGAGTAGCTTCTTAAGAATTTTAATGAAGTGAATTCAGTAATGAGGTGGAGTAGCCTCTTGAGAATTTCATTGAAGTAAATTCTGTAATGAGGCGGAGTAGCCTCTTAGGAATTTCAATGAAATAATTTCAGTAATGAGGCAGAGTAGCCTCTTGAGAATTTCATTGAAGTGAATTCAGTAATGAGGCGAAGTAGCCTCTTAGGAATTTCAATAAAATAAATTCATTAATGAGGCGGAGTAGCCTCTTGAGAATTTTATTAAAGTAAATTCTATAATGAGGCGGAGTAGCCTCTTAGGAATTTCAATGAAATAAATTCAGTAATGAGGCGGAGTAGCCTCTTGAGAATTTCATTGAAGTAAATTCTGTAATGAGGCGGAGTAGCCTCATAGGATTTTCAATGAAATAAATTCAGTAATGAGGCGGAGTAGCCTCTTGAGAATTTCATTGAAGTAAATTCTGTAATGAGGCGGAGTAGCCTCTTAGGAATTTCAATGAAATAAATTCAGTAATGAGGCAGAGTAGCCTCTTGAGAATTTCATTGAAGTAAATTCTGTAATGAGGTGGAGTAGCCTCTTAAGAATTTCAATGAAGTAAATTCCGTAATGAGGCGGAGTAGCCTCTTGAGAATTTCATTGAAGTAAATTCTGTAATGAGGCGGAGTAGCCTCTTAGGAATTTCAATGAAGCACAATTTTCGCAAGTATTATACTTACTTGGACTTGTTGATAGTGCTTGAGTTTGTTGATTATGTACTCCGTAAAACATTGGCAGTTAGGCGGAGTCAAGTTTTGGATGGAGCATTCATCCCTTTGAATTTGAATTGGAGTGTATCTCCTGATTAAGTGAAAATTGTTGAATCCAGGGTTGGTATGGTGCAGCATATAGCTGTGACACCAATCCTTTTCGTAAGAATTCGGCTGGACCTTGGGGTCGGTATGGTGCAGTATATAGTTGTGACACTAATTCTTTCCACAGGAAGCCTGCAGGACCTTAGGGTCGATATGGTACAGCATATAGCTGTGACACCAATTCTTTCCATAGGAAGCCTGCAGGACCTTGGGGTCGGTATGGTGCAGCATATAGCTGTGACACCAATCCTTTCCCCCCAAAGAGTTTTTTGGACCTTGGGGTCGGTATGGTGCAACATATAGCTGTGACACCAATCCTTTCCCCCTAAGGAGTTTTTTGGACCTTAGGGTCGGTATGGTGCAGCATATAGCTGTGACACCAATCCTTTCCCCCCAAGGAGTTTTTTGGACCTTAGGGTCGGTATGGTGCAGCATATAGCTGTGACACCAATCCTTTCCCCCCAAGAAGTTTTTTGACTCCGTTTGTGAAGCTTTGTTGCATGTTGGATGATCTTTATGGAATAAAGAATTATGCTTTTATGCTTCAGTTGTTGGAGCCGGTGTCTTATCTGCATGGGGACAAGTTCTGCCATGGATAATTAACTAAAAGTTAGAATGAAGATTGAATGTAGGAAGGCATTTTATTAATGATGGAACTACATAAAGAGCTGAGTTGGGATATGTCTCATCAGAACCTTTTCAAGGAAAGCCATTTGGGAAGAACCTTAAGTTAGGAGAGAGATCATACCGTATTACCCAACTAGCTGTAATATATGCGTAAATTTAAAATGTTCCATTTATTCCTGACCGGAGTGCCATCTAAGTTTTCTAGGCGGTATGTGCCTTTGCCCAGAATTTCGACGACTCGGTATGGACCTTCCCATGTTGGTGCCAATTTGCCTTGGTGTGCAAATTTGTTACCGATATTGGCCCTTCTCAAGACCAGATCTCCTTCTTTGAAACGGCGTTCAGAAACACGTGTGTTATACCGTTTGGCGGCCTTTGCTTTAACAGCTTGGTCCCTCACAAAGGCTTCCTCTCTCAACTCCGCCAAGACCTCGAGTTCATGGGCGAGGTTCTGTTGATTGGCTTCTTCATTGAAGTGGAGGATTCGAGCTGAAGGGGCTGCCAATTCAATGGGAATAACAGCCTCGACTCCATATGTCAGCCGATATGGAGATTCATTTGTGGTGGAGTGAGGGGTTGTTCTATATGCCCATAGAACGTGGCATAATTGATTTGCCCAATCTTCCTTTACTTCACCAAGGCGTTTCTTAAGGCCTTTCAAGATTTCTCTGTTGGCAACTTCAGCTTGGCCATTGGTTTGAGGGTGTTCCACAGAAGAGAAAATCCGCGTAATGCTGAGATTTTCCAGGAGTTTAGTGAACTTACGATCTGTGAATTGGGTGCCATTATCAGTGACTATACGTCCAGGGACTCCGAAACGTGCAATGATATTTTCGTATACGAATCTGCGAGTCCTGACTAATGTAATGTGCACCACTGCCTCTGCTTCAATCCATTTGGTGAAGTAATCAACACCAACTATCAAGTATTTGATACCGTCGGGCGCAGTTGGGAATGGACCCAAGATATCCATGCCCCATTGATAGAAAGGCCAAGGTGTTATTGATGATGACATTTCTTCCGCCGGAGTATGGTGGAGATTTGCGAATCGTTAACATTGATCGAACTTTTGAACATACGAGGCAGAGTTATGCTTCAGGGTGGGCCACCAGTACCCCGCCCTGAGTATTTTTCGCATAAGACTGCGTGCCCCTGGATGGTGTCCACATTGCCCTTCATGGACTTCTTCTAATACAGCTTGCACCTCATTTTCGTTTATGCATATCAAGTAAGGAACAGAGATTCCTCGGCGGTATAACTGTCCGTCTAGGAGTGTATAGTAAGGTGCTTCTTTCTTAAGTTTCCGTCGCTCAAGATCATCCGTGGGTAATTGTCCATTAACAAGGTAACGAACTATCGGTGCTACCCAGGAATTGTCATCAAAAGAGCGGCTTTTAATCATACACGCTAAGGAAGGAAAGGAAATGCTTGGCTCCGCCAAGGTACTTTGTACAACCGTAGTTGTGCATCCTCCCTTCTTTATGCTAGCCAACCTGGAGAGGATATCAGCACGTGTATTTTCTTCATGGGGTACATGCTTGAAAGTGACTTCATCAAAGCGCTGCTTTAACTCATTGACGCAGTCTAGATATTGTTGTAGCAGAGGTTCTGTAGCCTGATACTCACCAAGAATCTGTAAGATTACTAATTAAGAATCACTGCATAGGGTGACAGTTTTGGCCCCAATATCTTGTGCTGCTCTGAGTCCGGCCAAGCAAGCTTCATACTCCGCCTGATTGTTAGATGTAGTGAAAGTAAAGTGTAGTGAAATTTCAAGGTGTACCCCATCATCACTTTCCACAACAATTCCTGCTCCACATCCTTTGCTATTGGAAGACCCATTTACGTATACCGTCCAGTGTGAATGATCTGCATCTGGGCTAGAACCTGTTAACTCAACTACGAAATCTGCTAGGACTTGTGCCTTGATAGCAGTTCTTGGTTCGTAGGATATGTCAAATTCAGAGAGTTCTACGGCCCATTTGATCATTCTTCCAGCTAGGTCTGGTTTGAACAGTATAGTACGGAGTGGCAAGTCTGTGCGAATCAAGATAGGATGGGCATGGAAGTATGGTCTTAGGCGTCGTGAAGCCCAAACAACTGCAAGTGCTGCCTTTTCAATTTTCTGATAACGGCACTCTGCACCATGCAATGTTTTACCAGTGAAGTACACCGGTCGTTGGCCTTCAACTGTTTCCTTGACCAGAGCCACTGCCAAAGCTTCATCTGAAACAGACAAATAAACAATGAGTTGCTCACCTGGGCTTGGTTTTACCAGGATTGGAGGGCTGGCCAAGACATTTTTCAAGCTTTGGAAGGCCGCCTCTTGCTCTGGGCCCCAACTGAATTTCTTATCTTTTTTCAATATTTTGTATAAGGGGAGGGAGCGATGAGCCATCTTTGGCATGAATCGTGCTAGAGCAGCGATTTTGCCATTGAGGGATTATACCTCTTTCAATGTCTTGGGGCTCTGCAGCTCTTGAATTACACAACATTTATCAGGATTAGCCTCTATACCTCTTTGTGTTAACATGAAACCTAAAAACGTACACTTTAATGGGTTGAGTCTCATGTCGTATTATTGTAGGCGTTGAAAAATGAGGCGTAAATCTTCAACATGGTCTCCTCCTTCAGGAGTCTTGGCAATAATATCATCAATATAAACTTCTACCAGCTTTGTGTGTATACCCTCAAAAACTTTATTGATCATGCGCTGGTAGGTTGCTCCGGCGTTCTTTAACCGAAATGGCATGATGTTGTAGCAAAAGACTCCTTTATCATTAACAAATGCTGTCTTTTCTTGATCATCCTCACACATTGGAATTTGGTTGTAACCGGAGTAAGCATCCATAAAGGATAGATACTTGTATCCATTGGCTTTCTGTACCATGACCACGTTGGACAACCAGGAGGAGTAACGGAGTTCCCTGATGAACCCCGCCTTGAGGAGTTCCTCTGTTTGTTCGTAAGCAGCTTTTTGCTTAGCAGGACCCATACGCCGTTTCTTTTGTGCTACGGGCTTAGTTTCAGGGTACACCGCCAGGCGGTGACAGCAAAAGTTGGGATCCATGCCACGTATGTCTGCAGCGGTCCATGCAAAAATTTCTTTGTACTCATGGAGAAGTGCAATTAGTTTTGCCTCCATGTTAGACTCAAGCTTGTCATTGATGTTTGTAATCTGTTCCGGGGTGCTACCCAAAACAATAGACTTGGAATCGCCATCAGGAGTTGGTTTCAAAGGGTTCAGTGGGTCTATAGAAGACTTCGCCCTGGGGTCAAGATCCACCAAATTAATAGACGCCACCGCACTGCTCCCTTCATTCAACTTTCTTTTCTTAGACACGGCTTCAAGCTTCACCATGTTAAGACTCAAATTATAGCAATAGCGAGTCATTTCTTGGTCACCCCTTACAGATGAGACTTGATTATCTTTGTCAATGAACTTGATTAACAAGTGGGGGGTTGAAACGATGGCTTCTATGGCATTCAGGGTAGGCCTCCCAATGATGCCATTGTATGGAGATTTCACATCGATGACAAGAATCCTGGATTTCACAGTCCTTGCTCCAGGTTCGCCATCGAAAGTAATCCTTGTGTCCAAGTAGCCTTTGGTGGGCTGTTTGGCACCATTAAAGGCTGTAAGGTCCTGCGTATATGGCTGTAAATCTGCATCAGTTAGTCCCATGTGTTTAAAACAGTCATAAAAGATAACGTCGCAGGAACTTCCCTGATCAATTAGGATGCGTTTTACATCCATATTAGCGATTACTGCAATAATTACCACTGCGTCATCTCCTTCAGGAATAGTAGGACCAAAATCATCGTCTGTGAAGGTTATAGGCGGAGTCTGAACCCCGTTCTTGAATGGGCGATGTAACGCCCCGAAACGTTGGTTAAAATTTTCGAGTAAATTTTTCGCTTTTTTGAAAGATCATTTTAAAATTATAAATTTAATTTAGAGTTTATATAACAATTAATAACAGCAGAAAAATTATCATACATACTAGTCGTGAATAATTAAATTCAAGAAGATATTTAAGTAGCGGAAACGATTGTGAAGATAATAGTACATGACATATTATATTTATTACAACCCATAAATTCAAAGTTCAGGTAATAAAACAAATAGACATCCATCATGGCATCACTCTGCATTCTGCGTGTCATCCACTGTAAAAATTAGTGTAAGAGTGAGACAGAATATAGAATAAATATAAAATAGATAAAATTGCACAAACACAATCAACAATTCATAATGATATGATGAATATGCCAAACAAGTCCATTAATAGATCTTTAATTAGTCAAATGATGTCATGCTGGATCCATTTGGTCTTGGTGGGAATACTGCAGTAAAAGTCTCATAGAGACACAAATAGGGCTTTAGCATATACCATGAATCCCTATACTTCATGGCGCTTAAGTACCGAAGTACACAATATCATAAGTAGGACTTCTGCATAAACCATGAATCCCTACACTCCATGGCACACAACATAATAGGGCTTAACTCATCATAGAGTAACCCCCCACCAGGGTAGGCAATCATGGAACCCCTAAATTCCATGGTGCGTCCGAATGCTTATGATGCATGAATGCCTTTAATTCTTTTAACATACCATGATATCCACGTTTCTAAAACCTCTTGGATACTACAAGTCCTCAAGGACACAATACACATAATAATTCACAAAATCATGGATTTACTGTTTCAACCACATATGTCAATAACCACAAGGCATTCATGTACATATATATATTAATTATGTCATTCATAATTATTCACCATCACAATATACAAACTGTGTGATACTCAACAACATTTATAAAAATTCATAATCACTCAATAATTTAATAAATAATTTTTATACATAGAGAAAATATCATTTTCTTTCAAAATAGCCATTTTAAGTGACTCTCAGCATCCCCAACATCAACATACATTAGCAAAACAGTCATAACATGGGCAAATCAACTCCTTTTTAGGTGATTCCATTTTCTATAGCTCAATAATACATTTATCTACAACTTTCATGAAGAACACAGTTTCAAATTCCGAACAAAAATATTACTTATTCACGAAATACCACACTGCCTCAAGGTGAGTTTTTCAAAACGTACATATATTAGTAATTTCAGTGTTTCTGGAGTTACAAAAATGATTTTCGCATGAAACCAGTTCTAAAATACTCTTAACATAATTATCTACAACTTTCATGAAGACTCAAACAACTAATTCATACCACAAAATTCCCAGTATTGAAAACAAGATTCGGATTTCCAAAATTCCAGAATTTCAGAATTTCAGCTTGCACATACTTCAGTAATTTGAGCATAACTTGAACTACAAAAATTATTTTGATGTGAAACCACTTTATAAAAATCCACAACTTAATTATCTACAACTTTCATGAAGACATCCAAGGCTGATTATGCATGTATAATTCCCAGCATATCAAAATATACACTAAACATGAAGCAAATCTTTCACTCGGACATACAGTAGTATTTTGGCTATAACGTTTGCTACACATACTCAAATCAATCAGTTCAGGTCTCAAAATTCACATAACAAAAAGATTTACAATTTTCATTAGACACTAATTACTAATTCTTACTACAAAATGCCCAATTTTAACAATATTCAAGTTCACAGATTTACAGCTTGTACATACTTCAGTATTATGAGCATAACTTGAGCTACAAAAATTATTTTAATGTGAAACCACTTTCTAAAGATCCACAACGTAATTATCTACAACTTTCATGAAGTCATAAAGGGCTGATTATGCACGTACAATTCCCAGCATAGCAAAATATACACAAATCATGGAACAAATCTTTCACTCGGACATGCAGTAGTAATCTGGTTATAACTTTTACTATACTTACTCAAATTAATAGAATCAGGTCTCATAATTTAGATAACAAAAAGATCTACAAATTTCATGAAAAAGTCAAAGACAATTTCATACGTTTTCAGTTCCAAAATTGAACTACAAGATGCGAAATTAAGACTGTAATCCTAGAACAGCATACAACTCTACCCATTTCACAAATATTCACAACCCTGTCCCCTCTTACTTGGTTTGAAGACTTTTAGCTGACTGGAAAAGAGGTCTCCTGGCTGTCCTGGTTCTATTCGAAGGTCTTGAGGAAGAAGAAAAATGGTATACTGTAATGTTGTTTTCTCTTAAGAGTTTCTGAAGAGATATGGTTTTGTTTTAAAAAGCAAGGCAGTGGGGAACAAGCCCTTTGTGAGTGGGTTTGTTAGTGCTGTTAGTGGAGATAATGGAGGATTAATAATAGAAGGTGGCTATCTGAGTGCTCATTTCTTGCCGTCCTACGTACTAGAGCAATTAGTGGGATTAAATATATTAAAATAATGCCTAAAAGACAAGAGAAGGGTCAAAAAGCTACTTCTGCACTTCAAAACCGACTAGAATTCCATTTCCAAGTCCGGTTGAGCATCCGGTCTTATACACCGGCTCAAAATCATCCGGTGTGTACATCCGTTCTAAGGAAAGCTAACCTTCCTAGCAACCGACAGGTGTTCATCAATGATAATCCAAACTAAATTCATCCGGTCTCACCTGAACCGAAGTCAGCTATGTGAGAGCAGAGTGGTGGGTGTGAGGGCGGTATTGAATGTATGGGGCGGTGTAGGTACACCTTAGTGTGAAAATAACTCCTAAGAAATGTCCATGCTCAAAAGACGTTCTCATCACTCCGTCAATGCATCTGACCTCGTCAATGCCTATTACTCCGTCATGGCATGAGACTCCGCCTATACTCACTACTCTGCCGAGGTATGTGACTCCGCCTAAGCTAATTACTCCGCCAAGGTACGTGACTCCGCCTAAGCTTTACTCCGCCAAGGTACGTGACTCCGTCTAAGCTTTACTCCGCCAAGGTACGTGACTCCGCCTAAGCTTTACTCCGCCAATAAAGAACAGTTCAAACACCATCCAACTATTCAGTAGGCAACTAACAACCTCCAATAGCCAACAGTTTGGGAAACTATACCGTCCAGCAACCAGTAAGACGTCACCCAGTCTTGTGGACAATTAGTAAGCTTTCCGCTTAGGAAAACCGTACCCTTTTATTGTTATCTTCTTTTCTTGGACGGACTCAATTCCGGTCTTGAATATCGTTTCAAAGTTATCCGTCCTACAGCTCTTGGTAAAGTGTTGATCCGGTGTGCAACATAAAAGACAATCCTATCCACACCGGTTGTCCGGTGTGATGTGGCATTTATTGTCATCCGTTCTTCCCCTTTGGAACCTTGAGGTCGTCCTAGCCTTGGAGGTCAGAATGGATCAGAAACGTTTCTTCCAATCTCACTCAATTTACTCCTCTATCTTCATTCTTTCACTCGGAATTTGGATCTTATCAAGATAGATCTATGTAATTTCTATAATTATACCCAAAAATGGAATTTTTTGGAGTATTATAAACCATTCATAAAGTGTTTTTATTCATTAATAAACACTTACAAGCCTTCCATGCTTCATAAATTACAAAATAGAGCTATTATTAAAAGCAGGATGTTACAGGCGATATGCTTTGCTCTTGCCTTGCACAGACAAGATCATGTGATGATGATTTTTCCTGGCAGTGTTTGAGGGTCTGCCTCCGGCGAAGCCTCCAGCAATCATATCTACCACCTGCCTTTTGCCCCGCGATCTGGGTTCAGGGCTTGGCTCTCTTTGGGCGGACTCCAGAATAATATTCTCTTATTTTTCTGTTGTCGCTGTGCGTTTTGGCTCCCGAGCGTTATCAGGATCAGGAGAACGATCACGAGATCTTTTCTCAAACTTCTCTGGCTCATCATTAGATTTACCCTTAAATAAATAATGTTTCAGTTTGCCTTCACGAATAAGCACCTCAATGGTGTTTTTGAGTTGCTTGCATTCCTCCGTGGTATGGCCAACTGATTCGTGGAACTCATAATATTTCTTTGGGTTCCCACCGCGTCTGATTGGAGGTGGACGTTGAATCCCATAAATGTTGAGGGTAGTCCATCCTATTTCACGCAAGATTTGTTCATATGTCGTGTTCAGGGGTGCATAATGAGCGAAATTGAACACACGTCTATCTTGCTGTTTGAAGGGTTGGTTCCCTACTTTATCTTTCTAAGGGAACTTATCATTCCTGGATGATTTTTCCTTCTCTTTGTCATGGTGTGGAGTTGCAATGGGTGGTTTACTGCGAGATGCAGTGGCTTCCAAGTGCATCTCAATACCCACATACTTGGATGCCTTTCTGCGAAATTCCTCCATGGTGGATGGAGGTCCTTTTGCCAATGACAAAGCAAATGGTGATTTCAGTTGTATGGCCTCGATGAGGATATGCAATTGAATTACTTCTGTCAGGTCAGGGACCATGGCTGCCTCTTTATAAAATCTCTTAATGAAATCCTTTAGAGACTCTTTGTCACCTTGCTTGATCTGAGCCAAGGTATGGGAGGTTCTAGGCATATCCCTAGAGATTACAAAGTGGCTGCCAAAAGCTGTGGCTAAGTCCTCCCATGAATCGATGGAACCTGAAGGTAAACTCTTGAACCAGCTAAGAGCTTCACCTGTAAGGGTCCTGGGGAACATTCTGCACATAACATCTTCCTCCGCACCTAAGAACATAGCTTTATAGATGTAAGCATCTAAATGCTTAGAAGGATCTGTCTCTCCGGTATATTTCCCTATGGAGATGGGTTGCATAGTTTGCAAATGTCTGGGGACATGCGCATTCATGAGTCTTTTGGAAAATTGGATACTCATCTTGTATCCTGAGGGGGATGTATTTGAAACGGCTCTCCTTCCCTCATGATGTTGAGCATTTGCCAGTGGAAGGCTTCATTGCTCTTCCATGTAAGTAGGGATGGGAGAGTAATTTGGAGTACTCGATTCCTCCTGTGCATGCGATTCATGGCGCGGCTGGTTTGCAGGACCCGCTCTCTCATGCATGGGATTCGTCTTTTCATGACGAAGCTCTGCAATTTCTTCTCTCAGCATTCTGATCATGTCATCTCTCGGATCTGGAGAATCAACATGCGTTGCCTTTTTGTGAGCATCGTTGTCAAAGTTGAGACGTCTAGGATTACGCGGAGGAGAATCCTCCATCTGCACCTCTGGTCCTGGTCTTTCCATTAATGATGAATGTAATGGGAATTGTTCAAGGATTGTGGGATTACCAAATTTACAGGTCCCACCGGGCGTGCCAATGAACTATTTTTTTACAGGGGGTGTAAAGGTGTGATTGTCGAACAATTCAAAATATACATGAAACGTAAAATTTGGTACAAGGAGGTGCTTATATAGATATACAGACGGAGTGCTCTTGTATGCTGGGTGTGGTATATTGCACTTTATGGCGGTGTTGCAGTCCGCCTGGAATAGTTTCTTTTTCCCTGACACAACTGATGGTTGTACCTGCAATTATTCTCCGACGCTCAAGTCAGTATTTTGGAATACTATTAGACTTAGAAAGTAAATCTGAGAGAATTATGCAAGTATGAGTGTAAGGTTCAGAATTAGGGGATTTTTCATATACCTTTTTGCTGAGGTTTATATACCTGTTACTGGTGCTCCATTATTGGTAGGATCTGTTCCTTGTTTTCAGGCATAATGCAAGAAAGGTAGTGGGTCCCTGTATCGTTCACGAGCACCATCACTGTAGTGGGTATTTCCACTTGCTTGGAAAGCGTTAATGCTTTATTATTTTATTCATTGTTCCCTTTTATGCGTGACAACGTGATTCCCATTTTCAACCTCTCAAGACAGAGTCAATCTCGTGCCGGGGTTATAAGTATGGGCTCGCTACGCAATATAGAAAATTCAATATTCTGCCTATGGCTTGGCGGAGTAACGTGCACTGGCGAAGTGACGTGCCCTGGCGGAGTTACAAGCCTTGGCGAAGTCACATGCCTTGGCGGAGTAACATGCCTTGGCGGCTCACATGCCTTGGCGGAGTAACATGCCTTGGCGGAGTAATGTGCCTTGGCGGAGTAATGTGGCCTGGCGGTATGTACTCCGTTATAAAAGTAATTATAAGGTATTTGAAACGTACTTCTCCTATTCAAAATGCTGATCTGGCAAAGCATTAAAACCATGCTCTTGGGGGCCGGTGTTGGGACCGGATCAGTTACAATATGCGCCTACAAGCTATATTTATATAAGAGCTAATCGAGGGAAATTCGGCCAAGCCCACCGAATTATGATAATGGATAATCGTTATCTGCTAAAATAAAGGGATTAGGGGGCAGAGGGTCTTGTCCCCCCCCCCCCCCACTTGAGAGGGAACATAATATATTTATCATTTCAAATGTGTGACTCAGTCTCCCATGTGGACCATTTTAGACTTGTGATATAGGTTCCGTGGTAGGTGAATAGCCTTCTTTTGAGAGTGACACTTTTATGGTCAAAAGTAAAATAGTGGTAGGAATGTCTTGGTCGGCAACTCTATAAATCTGTGTTTTGTATGTCATCGTAAAAGCACCAACTATTTCCTTACACAATGCCTTTGTGTATAACTCTGATATAATATATATATATATATATATATATATATAACTTGCATGTGTACCTTCTCATATCGTCATATATTATAAAGATGTTTTGTTTATCAATCCGCTATTGTTTAGCATATACGTGGCATGTCGAGTTATGTTGCGATGTCATTATACATCAAAAAATTTATCCTAAAAAATTTTAACCAGTAATTCGAGGTGCCACAGTATATTTTTGTAAAGATATGATTTAGTTTAGTTATAGAAGAGAGAACCATAGGTCGAACCGAATCGCTAAAAACTTTGATTTTTTTAATTTTACGATTTTTATGGTTGACGATTCCCTCAGTTCAATTTAATTTGGTTCAGTAATTAGTCGTAGCTGGATTCATTTCTAACCCTAATCTAAAATAATAAAAAAATGTATTAAAGAAACAAAAGAATCATTTTAGCCAAAAGAAGTCTCTCTGGTTGTGTCCTCACATGCACTTGATGTAGAAAATGGAATCTTACTCTTATCATTCAAGTGATGGCTCAAGTAGTGATTCCTAGGATAGTGAACATGTCTTAGGTGATGAAGGTGAGTTCTATATAATTTAGAAGGCTTCTTGGAAGCCAAGTCAAGGAGGATGACATTACACAAAGAGAGAACATCTTTAATACAAAATGTTATATAAATAAGAAACCATATTTTCTCATTTGAATAGTAGGTGTTATGCTAATGTATGATGAAGACAACTCCATGATTGTTTTATATTTTCTAAATAATTAGGAAATATTAGGAATGTAATAAATTTAGTTTAGAAAACCTTAGGTTTGGGTCTTGCATAACCATAATTTTCATTTTGGACCACTTTTGGGCCATGTATTTTTAGTTTTGGGCCTCAGGTGAAGCTTTTACAAGCCCACCCAAGCCAATTTCGAATTTGAGGAAGAGGTATTTAATCCTCTACTCCTTTGTATTTTGCAACTTTGAATTCATTTGAAAGATTTTAGTGTGAGAAATTAAGATTTCCTCTCTTTAGTCTCTCCCTTGTGCTTAGAACATTTTTCGAATACCTTATCCCTAGGCACCTTCCTTGAGATGGTGGTTTGACTTATCTCCTCCATAAGGAGTGATGCATACTTCTTCTCCTAACCTCCCTAACCACTTCTCAATAACCTCTAACCACCTTTAACCACCTTCCAACCTTCTTAACCACCCATAACCACCTTCTAACCTTCTAACTCCCTTAAACTCCTTATTCTATCTTTTGTCACACATCCTCATCCTCCCTTGGAGCTTCACAATTATCAATGGTAAGGAGATTCCAAGAGTAAAGAAAATAAGTGCTAGATCTAACCCCTTCATCAAAGTAGGCTTGCCTACATCAAGTACTATCAAGAGTCTTTGTCTTCTCTTCTCCATTCTTTCGGTTCTTATTCTTTCATCTCAATTCTGAATTTTGTGAATGCATAATCATGCTTCCATAATTTTGTGTTCATGTCACCATTACATGCTTGAAATTACAAAAAACAATTCCAAGAATTAGTCCTTTCTTGAGTTTAATCCCTTCACAACAGGACTTTCAATTTTGAAATTATTTCTCATGCTTATAGCTACTGCATATATATGACATAAATATATTGAGTTTTCTGAAAGTTGAATGAAAAATTTGTTGGGGTCGTATTATATACATTGTTGGTTGCTTGTCTTACAAGTTACATGCTCTTTCTTTAATCTGGTTTCAGAGGGATCGACAGTCTTCTATTCCGTGTCTGTGGGCTCGATGAAATTCGTAGAATTTGGTCCTATTTGCACCTTTGGGTTCTTCTCCTAGGGCGGGCAATGTGTGAAGACCTGTGGTGTAGTCCTCATGTATGATTGGATTACGTTTGTTGTTCTATAGGGTGAACTGATTGTACCTGGGGGTCGCGTAGGCCTCAATGCGCTTGTCCCAGTTCCGTTTAGGGCTTCTTTGTCTAGGCTCCACTCAGTGAGTGGTTCACTCCGTATGCCCCATACGATTTGCTTCTCTCTCCTTCATGCTAATATATTGTGCAGCCCTTAGCCTGAAGTCGTCCATGTCAAGAGGCGGCTTCTTGGCTAGGGAGTCAGAAAACTAACTTGGGTGAAGACTTGTTTGCACAGCATGCAAAGCAACCTCGGATCTCAAGTCGCATATCTAAATGATCTGCTTAAAAAAGTGGGCCATGTATTTCTTCAAGGTTTCTTCGGGTAGCTATTATAGGTTCACCGGGTTGAGGGAAGTCTGTTGCACGGCTCGGTTAGTGGCGAATTGGCTTAGGAATTTCTTCGTTAGCTTGGAAAAGTTTGTTATGCTTTTTGAGGGAAGGTGCGAGAACCAACACAATGTGGATTTGGTCAGCGTGGTCAGGAAGGTTTAGCAAAAGAGGGAATCTGATGCCCCTGTGACCAGCATAGTGGTGGAGAACATCATGAGATGCTCCTTGGGGTCTTCTCTACCATCGTACTTTTCCATGGTCGAGGGTTTGTAATTCACTGGAGTCGGGGTGTACATCACTTGCTTCGTGAATGGGTGGGCGGCGTAGGGGCACGTGAACTCATATTTTGTTGTGCCCTAGGTCTGTTGGGAGGCATATCTATCTGCCCCTTTGTCGGGTGGACTGGGTGCCATTGTGACTGGAGGCTTCGCGCTTTTCCCATCTTTGTCCGCGTAATTCAGCGCTTTCCTTTTATAGGTCTGCCACCGAGCACTGGAGTGCGTCTACTACGCCTGAGTTGTTAGATTTGATCATCATGACTGGATCCTAGGTGGTGTCTGGCATTGCCATCACGACGAGTGTTGTGAGTTGTTACCATCTATGCTTCTCTTAGGTTGATTGAGACTCAGCTGTGGGATCTGTTTCACTGGGCCCCGTGGTGGGTGTCAAAATGTTTACAATAAGAGTGTAATACATAGAAACCCTAGAGAATTACTCTAGGAGACTAGTGTTACTATTTTCTTATTAAATATGTCACTTAGGTTATAATATGTGCCTATAAGCTATACTTATATAAGAGCTAATCGAGGGAAATTCGGCCAAAACCACTGAATTATGATAATGGAGAATCGTTATCTGCTAAAATAAAGGGATTAAGGGGTCCTGTGCCCCCCGACTCAGGAGGGAACATAATATATTTATCATTTCAAATTTGTGACTCACTCTCTCATGTGGACCATTTTAGACTTGTGATGTAGGTTCCATGGTAGGCGAATAGCCTTCTTTTGAGAGTGACGCTTTTGTGGTCAAAGGTAAAATAGTGATAGGAATGTCTTGGTCGGCAACTCTGTAAATTTGTGTTTTGTATGTCATTGTAAAAGCATCAACTATTTCCTTCCACAATGCCTTTGTGTATAACTCTGGTATAATATATATATATATATATATATATGTAACTTGCATGTGTGCATTCTCATATCGTCATATATTAGAAAGATGTTTTGTTTATCAATCCATTATTATTTATCATCTACATTGCATGTCGAGTTACGTTGTGAGGTCATTATACATCAAAAAATTTATCCTAAAAAATTTCAACCAGTAATTCAAGATGCCATAGTAAATAACTTGTGTAAAGATATGATTTAGTTTAATTATAAAAGAGAGAACCATAGGTCGAACCGAATCGCTAAAAACTTTGATTTTTTATTTTCTGACTTTTATGATTGACGATTCTCTCAGTTCAATTTAATTTGGTTCAGTAATTAGTCCTAGCTGGATTCATTTCTTAAACATCTCTATCTTTTTCAAATCGCTTCATGGTTCTAGCTTGAATCTTCCCCCGGTATAATGTAGTGTTTTAAATATACTTCTATGTAATATTCCATTCACAATTTTAATAATTTACAACACCATCCTCTGTTTTATTTTAAAAAAAAAGTAAAACTTGTATCTTCTGTTCTTCCACTTAATTTTAAATTGTAAATAAAACTTGAAATTATAAATAAAAAATATTAAACATATTTATTAAATATGAAATTAATTAAAATATCTAAAATAATTATAAATTGTGTGTAAATAAAAAAATACAAATTCTATCTAATAATAAAACATATTTTTCATTTACATTTATTAATTATTATAGCAATTAATTTTACCCAACAAATTCAAATTTAATGTTATCAATTTTTAGATTTGATTTTCTAACTTTCGGCCAAGTAGCTTCTATTTTAATTTTCCCAAATATATTCAACTCCTAGTCACAACGCATCTGTGCATTGAATGCGTCTCCATACATTACTTACTTTTTTACTCAATTAACTCCTTGTCCTTTTTAGGAACGAAAACGGAAGCAATTGTTTATTATAATGTGGATTGATCTCTAATAGACTTTCTATTTACGTGGGTATATATGTATTTTGTACTTTTAGATGTTATCAATGGTTAAAAACATGTTAATTATAAATATAAAAAATATATGTTAATTAAAATATTAATTAATTTAATACTGTATTACTTAAATTTGTATATATTTTTTATGAAAATTTTTATATATATTTATAATAGAGAGGAATTGACTTATATCTAAAAAAATAGATGAGATGGATCACAGATTCATTAGTGAACATCATCAAATTTTAATTTTTTTTAATTGTTATTGAAGCTTTCAATCAAAACATTAATTAATTAATTTTATACACGCGTGCAATACTACTTACAAAAATGACTATTAGTGCTATAATAACTTTTCACTATAGTTGTTTCCACTTATTAATGTTTCTTATCTTACTGTATTTTTTCTTTAAGATTATTTCCACTTATTAATCTTTTCTTATATTGTATTCTTTTCTAAGAGTAATAACCTTATTTTGTTCTATAAGGAAGTCTCATATTGAATACAATAGAAAGATATAAAAAATATATAAGTGTTAGAATTATCATCCATAATACCTTAAGATTTTAAAATTAAATGTCTTTTGTATAATATAATTTACCTTAATTCTTCCAAATATATTAGATCAATAAACCAACTACAATTTTAACATCATACTCAATTACTTAACCATGCCGATCCGAACACAATAAGGCCTTTGTAAAAATAAAAGTATAGCCGAAACTAATAAAAAAAATCAAGTCTTAAACTAGAAAATAGTTAGGTTTTATATTAGGTCTACTACAATTTTAACATGTTGTAATATTTTTTAATAAAGTCACATATATAGATTTCAAATAAAAATTTAAAAGCAGTGTAAAACATTAATTATTATCCGGGCTTAATAATACAGAATATTATAAAGTAGATATATTTTATGTTTACAAACCTGTGCTACGAAATCTAGTGGTTTTTCAAAGTAAAGAAAAGAGTAATTAATATGGAGGTGGTTTTGGGTATGATATTAGAAACTTTTGCCTTTAAGCTTGCGAAGAGAAGATTGCAAGATCATGTACACGGCATGCCAACCATTTTGAGAAAGGTGAACCCCTTCCCAAAAGAATGAAACCTCTGGCTTCTCACACAAACGATATTTCTTTGCTCCTTTTTCATCTACATTTCCACAATAATTTTCCAAACTCACTCCCTCACAACATGGTTGCAACGGATTCATCAATGTTGAGTTTTCTGAAAAAAAAAATGGAGAGAAGTCGTCATCAATTATTTTTGCTTTAATAATAATGCAATAATAGCATGACGTAACAAATTAATCAATTAATATATACTAAATTATTATTCTAGTCTCTTGTATCCCTAATTTTTGTAAGTAAGTTGTGTCGCCTATATGTTTTAAAATGTTTCAGATTCAATTAGCATCTGTGTATACACAAACAAAGGAAACAAGGTTGTAAAATTAGACATGTGATTTAAAAATTTCCAGACAATAACTTGTAAGCATAATTAATTGCAACTATTCACAGCCCTAAGAAAAATAAATTTTTCTATTTGTTTTTAATTAATTTGGCACACGAGTGGTGTTGATTAGTGAAAGCAGAAGGAGAACATACCGACACGATTTTTTTGCATTGTTGCAATTATGGAGAGGAAAGAGTTGTAGAGGTCTAGTGTGACGAAGACCGATTTTCCCATTTGTTTGTTTAGCTGTTGCAGAGTTTGGAGCAGCATTTGGCTGTGATTTTGAGAGACCAAGTTGAAAGGCTCAATGCATTTGTCATACGAAGATGCCATAGTTAACGGAGGCATACACCCTATAGGCTCTAATAACCCAACTCCTATTTTATTTATTCCCAAGCTGTGGATGCGTACAAGATTTATACTCATTTGCTTCATAAGGGATGCAGTGAAGACTCTTATATCCTGTACTTACACAAGGAAAAAACAAAATTTATGATGACAGACAATTGCATTACTAATACAATTTTGTTGAATATATAAAGGAGATTAGGTTTTAAATTAAGACCTCATTTATAAATTTAGCCAGAATCAAAGAACAGTGTATGAAAATTGGATCACCAAACTGTGGGAAAGATGCATGTAAACATAATTAATTAGGTCAAGAATCACCTTTATGTTGGCATGGTTTCGTTGTAAAAATGCTGCATAGTCGTTACCTCCAGCGTGCACAAGAGCAACTGAGGATTGAAGGTCGAGTTTGGTAAAAACTTTTTGTTTGACCAGATTTTCAAATGAGTCAATTTGGACAGTCATGTTTGGTCCATCAACCAAAGTATCCAAAATACCAGTCCCTCCATGTGCAAAGTTCATACCAAATTCTATTTCTGACCAATTTCGCAACATATATGGTGTGGGGGTTTTAATTTTCAGAAAGGAAGCTGCATGTACCACCATACATTAGTCAAAATAATTAACCAATGGCTAAATTAAGTTAACTAGGTTTATTATCCAAATTTATACTCTACTATTAATTTGTTAAATTAACTGAACTGATAATCATATTATATATTTATAATATTATGTATTGCTGATTTATGTTTATTTCAGTTTTTTCATCATAAGTTGTCAATTCAGCAGTTAAAAATATGGATAAAATCTAGATAATAAAGTTAGAGATCAAATTCTAACAAATTTTTTTACACAAAATTTAAAATTTTATAATGACTAAACGTAGAATAATAACTTATTTGTTAAACTTATCACTTATTTGATTTATTAATTTGTTGGTGACAAATCTGTCTGTTACAGAATTCATTGGCTATATCTAGGTGTTAGTTTTTGTTTGAATTTAAATCCTTGTATTCTGTAATCTTTGTACGTGTATATATAGATACACGACAACATTATGTAAATAAACGAGCCATTATTATTTTTCTAAACTAAACACTTAGTTAAGTCTATATTTATTGATAAATTTCCATGGTAAAACAACAAGCATATTAAGTTAAAATAAGTGATAAATTTTGTAACCAAAAAAAAATTAAAATAAGTGATTTCCAATATTTCGTTAATAACTTCGACGATCAATTTCATTGTATGAACTTTCACATGATAATACTAATTCAAAAATTCATAGTATAAATTTAATTTGATATGATATAATAACATACATGCATGAAACTGATCATTTTTTTTTTTACCAAGGTAATCGGTGAGGACACGACCATTGGAGAACCTCCCAGAGGGATTACCAGGAAAAGTGATTCCACTGGGAGGCTTATACGAAGCTGAGTTGAGGAAGTTCCCCGTGTCAACATACGAGTCTCCAAAAACAAACAATTTTACCTTACTTGACTTCTTAGCCCCTTCAACTTCTGCAACAATCACATAACAATATAATGAAATTTTAATTGAAAACCAATGTCATTGTAATGTTATCTCAGAATTTGTACCTGTTAAAATGAAGAGGAAAAGAAGCATAGCAATTACGGGTGGAGTTTGGCTCACCATATTGAAGATAATTGGTGATATGGGCAAGGCAAATATAAATATATATTCTGCAAGGTAAACAACAAATTGCACCTGTAATTTGATTTACATTATTTGGTACAAATGTCTAGAAATTTTTAGGTACTATCTCCAATCCCAATATGCCAACTCTATATTTTTGGTGTGACAAATTAAGAACCAAGGCACATCTAGTCAATGTACATGTAACCAAACTTAACATTTTTACGTCATAGTGAATGTGACAAATTTTGCGTAATTCTAAACTAATTATCTCAGTTACTGTGTGTGTCTATATATATATATGGGGTAATATTTTATGAGTTTATATTTTTTTTCATTAAAATTTCACTGATATGAAATTGATCTCGTGAGGAAAGATTATTAACGATAAAAAGGAAAGATCCAATTGGTTGTTATTGTTGTCAAATTTTACGAGTTTATCAATTTTGTTTTTAGTAACAGATGGGTCAGATTGGTTTCTGATTTCATTTCTTAATTTCATATTTTGTTTTTAGTTTTAATTCTAAAATTATTTTTATGTTTTTTAATACAAAATTTGTGTAGAAAAAATAAAAATAGAAAATAGAAAAAATATTTTCAATACTTCCTATATAAAATTTTAAATATAGAAAATAAGATGCTAATTTTATAATTAAAACTAATAACAGAATAGAAATAGAAATCAAACACCACCTCAACTAACAAGAACCAAAAGCTAGCAATCTAATATCCTCCACAAATAAAGATGACTAAATCTAAAGTGCTAAACCCTGAAGAATATCACACTTAGCAAGACTATCAACTATAGAGTTAAGTTGTCTATCTACTAAAGAAATCTAAACCTTCCAGTCAAAAGCAAGCAAGGAATGTGCTTGCTATATCTCTTCAATAAACGAATAAAAGAAATATTTGTTTCAGGGTGCAAAATTCAATACAAATCTCTATGATCCACTTCTACTATGACATCGAAAATTAGAGTCCCGGCGAATCAAATACCTTGAGTTATAGCTCTCAATTTAGCTAACATAGGTTATATTTTAATGCATGACATGACATATTTAGAAACCTGAGTTTTTTTAGTAAACAAATTGAGTTAAACTAGTACATAAATAAGTTGGGCTATACTTCTAGAAGGGCAGTTTAATATATTCCTTCCCCTATTTGTCAAGAGAGTTCAATGTAGTTACAAGTCTAAAGCAAATTTTGTGTTTAATAATATATAGTAAATATTATACAAGAGTGTTATTTTTTTTAGATGTAGGAGTAACCAAGGGTCGAAATAAGCCAGGTTGAGCTAGGCATTATGTCACAGCCCAATTTTTATAATTAGATTGGAATCGTTAATTAAATATTAAAAATTAAAATTTTTTAGAAAAATAAGAAATGAATTCTAGAAAATAGCAAATTTTATTTCGGTTACAGAGGTATTTTTATTTCGTAAATCAAACTTAAAATGAGATTAAACGGAAACAGAACACGACAATAAAACGTAGAATTATTAAGGAACCCCTTAATTAAAAAAAAGGAAAAATCTCCTATGTCTCCAGATATTTCCCAACGAAATTTTCTTCTTCTTTCGTGCACCACCATATTGCACTGCCATAAACAGCCTATAAATAGGACCTTCCACTTCCAAATTTCTTCATAATCAAATACCTCACAAATCTCATATGTAACATCCCTGATGTTTTAATAAAAATTATGAAATGGGAAATGTTAGTAAATATTTTAGAAGTTTTATTTAATAATTGTTCTGTGCGAGCCAAAGGTTGGAAAGCCGGTGTCGAGGGCGGTATGTGAAATGCGAGCAGGCAGAGTTAAGGAGCGGAAGTGTGGGAGAAGAGCGGACAGGGCTAGGCGGTCTGGTCCTACCGTTGTGGGGAGAGCGCCTCACACGGGGTCACAGTCCGGATTAACCTCATAATGAGGGAGACAACAGATATATGTAGTCGAGAGGTGAGCACGGATAAAGTATCCGATCTCTCAGGTTGATGCTCGAATTTCCGAGGTATGAACATTAAGTTAGGACGGCGGGGTCGATATTTATATCGGACCTTACTCTGGCAAATTATTAGAGGAGTATAACTACGTGGGCGTTGAAGGGATAAACACGTGTAATTGATTGATGACTAAGCAATAGTTTAAAATAGTTAGAATACAAATAAAATCAAGGGAAAAGACGATCTTGCCCATGAGCCATATATATATATAAGAAGATTCCCTTCCTTCTTCTTCATTTTACACAAGTTACCATTACTATCAGTTTGTTCCTTCTCTTCCACTTGCTTCTTCTCTCTTAACGCTGAGCTGCATGTACTGGAGTAAGACTCCATCTGTGTTTGATCTACAAATTAACCTCATTCCTGTGATCGAGACTTCCAGGTGAGTCTACTGATCCAACCCGATTGTGATTCCCTTATTTCTTTCATTCTTTAGCTGTAAGAGCCATGCATGGCTATGTTCGTGACTGTTCTCCACTCCTCTAGTGAGTGTGAGTCCAGAGGTTGTCCATGAACTAAGGACGTTGAAGTGATAAAGTTGTACTTCATGATCCGTAGGTAGTAGACTAAGTAACGGAAGACAGAGTGGAGGAGTTGAGATTGCAGTACCGGTGCTCAGAGGAAGAAATCGGCATAAAGAACAGATCATCGAAGCTTGGAATCAGAGTAAGGGGGGTGTTCGGGTTATAATTAATTAGAATAGGACTTACTTCCTATCCCGAACTATGAAGTAACTTAAATATACTAAAGAAAAATGTTGTTAAACGTAATTGTGTGTTTATACTTGTGCATGTGTGATAATGTACATCGATGAGTTGAGAACTGTGTTTGTGGTAGAGTTATCATGCATGCTCTTGAAATATTTAGTATTGATGTAATCAGTGTTGTGAGACTCTGGGTTAGCAAGCAGGCTGCCCGAGAGATGAGAAAATTGATATCTAATGTGAAATGAGCAGTGTTATGTGATTCCGGGTTAGCAAGCAGGCTACCCGAGGGATGGGAAAATTGATATCATGATGAAAGGTAAATTGTTGAATGATTATGTGGTATGGGATGGCCGACGGTATATGATAGCCCCTCATTTCTGGCTCCCGTGGTTTTCGTGCCCAGTTGAGCTACCCAGTGGTCAAGTAGGATCCAGTGGTCGAGGTGGAGAGTCAAGTAGGACTCAGTGAACCAAGCAGGGTTCACGGGGTGTCAAGTAGGACCCCCAGCTGAAGGCCAATCCTTTAGTATCCGGATACTAGGAGTCAGATTGCATGAGAGTCAGTTGTGATTATGATGTATGTAATGTGATACATGTAATGAATGTGATGCATGTGATGAATGCGATGAATGTGAAGAAATAGACGAACTGTGTGTTTGGTCTAATACAGTTACTGCCTGATATATTCTATGTTTCGGTGTGTTTATTTAGAAGTAATGATTGAGGTGTATGTATAGATATGCATACATATTTGTTAAATTCCGTTCTAGATTAATTATTATGTCAAACACTCACCCTTGCATATTTTTTTAGTAACCAGAGTCAGGGAAGGGGAAGGAGCCGTGGAGCCGCGCCAAGGGGAAGAACGGTGCCAGGGTCCGGATGAAGTGGAGTGACTCTTTATAGAGTCTTATGTGTATATAAAACTTGTAATATAAATTATTGGTGATGTTTAAGTAAGACCGGATTGAATGGAAATACATTTCAAAAATCTATTACTGATTATTTGCATATGCTTTTATGGTAATTCTGTGAGTTCGCGAAACCATTTACTAGAACGGAGATTTGAGAGTCCGGTTGTATGTTAGGCATAATCCGACGTATGAAAGGTGTTCGTTCACGAACAGCACCTCGTCCAAGTGAGAGTCCGGAATCTCGCTTAGACGAGTAGGGGCCTCGCTCCAGCAAGACGCCCTGATTCCCCTTTCTCGCGTCCGCCGTGTTTAATTAAAATTGTTTTTCCCTAAATATTAATTAATTTTCAAGAAAAGGAAAAATTTATGGTAAAACGTGATAGTTTGAATAAAAATAAATGTGAAAATAACCTAGGACGTTACATCATAGCCCTCCATCATTTTCTTCAAGCTTCTAAAATCTTCATTTCCATCTCTTAAAGCTTTTCAATTTTGCATAATAACGAACCACACTCACTTGAAGATTTAAGGAGAAACAAGGAGGCAAAGCAATTTAGCACTTGAGGAATCTTTAATTGAGATAAGAAAGAGGAGATAAAACATTAAATAGATAGGAATTAAGTTAGAAATGCTTATTTAATTGTTAATAGTTTAGAAACTCATATAATTAGATTTTAATTTAAATTGAATTGAGTTATGAAATTAATGTTAATTGATATTGAATATAATATATGATATATTTCTAATGTTGTATAGTGATTTGGGATCAATTGACATGTTTAATTTGCAATTGAAAGTGATAAGAAACAACAAAAACAGAGAAAATAGAGTGTCCTTTCGTTTTCTATAATTAGACTCCTTTTTGGTATTTCACAATTGGTGTTAAAAACCAGAAGTTATGGCATTTTTGTAATTAAATTAGAAGCGATAGCATTTTGTAAATAAATCAGAAGCGGTGACATTTTTGAAAATAAATTAGAACGATGACATTTTCATAAATAAGACCTGTGGCATGTTTGTAAATATGATTAAAAACTTAAAATAATAGTATGTTTTAAATTGATCTGTCCCCAACCGGGGTCTAGGATCCGGTGTCGGGACAGCCTCAAGAGTTAAAGATTGAATGGAATTGAGGACCGGCTGTGCGTATCCGGTCTCTGTGATCCGGCCTCTCGGTGTGTGGAGGTTGGTCTTGTTGTCCTGGAGATCCTTCACACCGACCTCTCGCGTTGGTGTGGGCGACAGGTGGTGTCACCTGCGAAGATTCTCCGACGCTCAAGTTAGAAGAGTGTAAGTGAACTCTGTTAATGCTCAAACAGTATAATAGCAAGAGAGAGAGCAAGGACAACGTAACCTGGAACATGTATTGCCACATGTTACTTATAGTCGAGCGTGGAAATGAATCGTTTGGTGTTAGTGGGCCTACTGGTTCTGATAGCGTGTGTAAAGAGTCAATCCGAGTGGGCCATCATTCTGAATATGCCAAGAGAGTAGGTGAATTTTCAGTGTACTTTTCTGTTACATGGATGGAAAAGTAATCACCTTTTCCATAAATCACACTGGTGATTGTATCTACTCCTGTCGGTGGATGAAAGGGACATGTTCCACTATACAGAATGCCTTCATTATGATATTGGAGTAATCAATTATGAGTCACCCGGTGTAGGAGAGCGGATAGGCCACCCGGTATCTTGGATGTCTCCTCGGATGACCGGTGTAAGTGAAGTTTGCCTAGTGTGTTGCAGACCGGATCGATATCTTTGACACCGGTTGAGCTCTAGGACGGCCATAAAGACTTTACTTCAGGTGAGATCGGATCAACATGTTCTCTGACTGGATCATTATCCTGGGATACCGGTTGACTTCTAGAAAAACTGAGTCGGCCTTTTGTCCTTAAAACCGATATCCAGACCGGATAACCTTGGGGCCGGTAACCATACCGGATCATAAATATAAATCAGAATTATTATTAAATAATGGATTTTTAATTATCCTTGAGATTTTACCTTGAAATAAATAAATATGATTAATTAGATTAAGTTTAGAAGTTTACTAAACATATTTAAAGGAGAAGAATTCCTGTTTTTAAATTATTTTAGATAATAAGTAGTACAATTTTATACATATGGAAAATATGTTTCCATATTTTTTGGATTATGATATATAGAGTATACTTATAAATATGATAAAATATCATAATATTTTGATTGTTATGATAATTTTATTGCTAAGATTAATTATAAAAAGGAATTTGATAATTTAATACAAAATTAATGCATTCATGCATCATATGCATTGGCCGTTCAAAGAATCCGCAAGGGGTTCTTTAAGGGGGTTCTCGGTGGGGAACACGTTCTATTGAGCAACAGACCCCTGTGGTGGTTTTATACCACGACCGTCTTAAGGGATGAGCAGTGTGCTTAAGGGGGGTCCTGCCACACCTGTTATTGATATTATTATATTATTATCCGACATTGGTATTGTATTATGGGGCGCGGTATCGGTTGAATATCCGTAAAAATATTATTATTGGAAATCACTGCTTATGTTCTCACCAGAATGGATCAATCATGCATTTTTATTCATATGAAGAATGAAAAATAATAATATAAAAATAATACAAACACTTGTTTGGCATCTGTATTGCATAGCATCCTACTTATGGCAACCCTTTAGTTTTTAATTAGGAAGATATGTGACAAACTGGACGATGCTTAACGTGGATGAACTATGAAGACTTTTGGTGCTGATGCTTGTATGTGTAACTATTTTTGCTGTATTATGTATGCATATGCTATGTTTTGGTGTTTTATATCTTTATATTTTATAAGATCTAGGATACCTATTGTAAAATATAATATGTATAAAACTTTGATATTATGTATAATAATAAGAAGTTTATTATGTAAAGGTAACGCACTTTGAAAATACATCAACGACCTCTAGAATCAGGTTATGAATCACTTGACAATTATCAGGGGATAAACCTTAAACTCGCCACATAAGAGTTTGCCTAGGTTAAGAAACCCTAGCTAAAAAGAATGAAGAAAACTCAACTCACTTCTCACAAAAGGAAGAATTGTATTCTCTAATTCAAAGTGTAAGTATAACAAAGTAGAGCATGCCTTATATAGGCTAGGGGTGGCACTTGCTCTAACCTAATAAGCTTTACTCTCTCCTAAGCCCAAAAGCACCAAAACTAAGGAAAACTAAGAGAGGGGACCAAATACAAGGCCCAAAAACACTTACAAGGCAAAGATGACCATATTATGCTCAAACCTATAGCCCAATGAGGTTTTCTAACCCTAATCTAAAATAATAAAAAATGTATAAAAGAAACAAAAGAATCATTTTAGCCAAAAGAAGTCTCTCTAGTTATGTCCTCACATGCACTTGATGTAGGAAATGGAATCTAGTTCTTCTTCTTCTTTCTTTTTTGATGTGATTTTTCTTTCTTTTTTAATGATGGCAACAAAAGTAAGGGAGATAAAGAGAAAATGAACATAAGGATTCAGGCAATTAAGGAAAATGAGTAAGAAAAAGGAAAATAAGGATTAGGATTTTGGGAAAAATAAGGGAAAGTAGGAAAGAAAGGAAAGAGTTATGGAAGGTGGAAGGAAAAACTAGGATTATGTAAAAAAGAAAAGAGAGAGGCGCCACCTAGAGAAGATAACCCTCAATCTTACCAGCTAGGGGAGGAAACCCTAGGATAAGAGCTTACCAAGGTTTAAGAAACCCTAGCTAAAAAGACTGAAGAAAACTTTTCTCACTTCTCACAAAAGGAAGAATTGTATTCTCTAATTCAATGTGTGAGTATTACAAAGGAGAGCATGTCTTATATAGGCTAAGGGGGTGACACTTGCTCTAATCTAATGGGTTTCACTCTCTCTTAAGCCCAAAGACACTAAAACTAAGGAAAACTAAGAAAGTGGCCAAATACAAGGCTCAAGAACACTTACAAGTCAAAGATGACTATATAAGGCCCAAACCTATAACCCAATAATGCTTACTAACCCTAATCTAAAATAATAAAAAAATGTATAAAAGAAACAAAAGAATTATTTTAGCATCTGATTGTGTTTTCATTAATAACTCTTTGTTTGCCTCAAAATATGATGTGGAGAAAACATTGCTCCTTCACCAACCAATGTATATGATTTATTACAAGTACACTTCAAGCACCTCTATATATGTGTTTAATAGGAAACTTTAGCTTGTCCAAAGGAGTGTCAAAACTCTTGAAGGAGTTTAGGAATATCTTTCCTAAAGACAATCCCCATGGTTACACCCTTTAAAAGGGATTGAGCAATAAATAGGCTTGGCACCCGATGCTAGTATTCTAATTAGACTTGCCTATAGATATAACCCTCAAGAAAACAAAGAAATATAAAAACAAATAAATGTTATTTTGACCAAGGGATGGGTAAAAATGGCCTTATTCCTTGTGTAGTTTCAATCTTGTTAGTCCCAAAGAAAAATGGTTCATAGAGAATGTGTATGGACTGTAGAGTCATCAACAACATCACTGTCAAATATAGGCTTCCTATACCTAGACTTGATAATATATTAGATGAGCTTAGTGAGAAAGTTGTGAGGAATGGCTCATAAGGTAATTTGTAAGGGATAAAGTTATATCCACCCTTAGTGAACATTTCTGTTGGCCCCATATAAAGAGAAATATGCAAAAGCATTTTTCTGGATGCCTATCTTGTAAAAAGGCCAAGTCTAAAGTTTTATCTTAAGGCCTTTACACTTACACCTACTACCCCTTGGGTTGACATTAGCATGGACTTTGTGCTTGGTTTGCCTAGAATCCAAGGGATATGGACTTCATCTTTGTTATAGTTGATAAGTTTAGTAAGATGGCTCATTTTATTCCTTGCCAAAAGGTTGATGATGCAAGTAATATTGTTGAACTCTTCTTTAAAGAGATAATGAGGCTTTATCCTTAAAACTATTGTTAGTGATAGGGATGTCATGTTCCTTAGCCATTTTTGGAGGACCCTATAGGCAAAGTTAGGAACTAAGCTTCTCTTCTCTACCACATGTCATCCAGAAATGGATGGACAAACTGAGGTGGTTAACAGGACCTTTTCCACACTTCTAAGGATCATTATTAATAAAAATGTAAAAGCATGGGATAAGTGTCTACCATATGTTGAACTTGCTTATAATAGGATAGTATACTCCACAACTAAGCATAGTCCCTTTCAGATTGTGTATGGTTTCAACCCTTTTAATCCTCTTGACCTGTTGCCCATAGCCATATTTGATAATCTTATTCAGGTTGATGATAAGGCTAGGGCTAATATGTTAGAGTTACATGAAAGGGTTAGGGACCAAATCCAAAATAGAAATAAACATTATGTTTGGTTAGCCAATAAGGGTAGAAAAAAGGTATCCTTTGAGGTTAAGGATTGGATTTGGCTCAATTTAATGGAGGGAAGGTTTCCTACTCTTGGGAAGTCCAAAGTTAATCTTAGAGTGGTTCCTTTCAACTTTTAAGATCAACAATAATGCATATAAGCTAGACCCCCGGTGATTATGGTGTGACTGCTACATTTAATATTTGTGATCTTTATCTTTATTTTATAAGTAACATGGATGATAAGGATGACTCAAATTTAAGACCAAATCTTCTTAAGGGGGAGGAGCATGATGGGGACCTCACAAGCTTGGAGAACACTCAAAGGATAGAGGATACCTTGGAGAGTATTAATGGTTTCATGACTAGATTAAGGGCCAAGAAGACTGAGGTGGTCATCTCAAAGCTTATGGGCCTTATTTTTATATCCCAAAGTGGCCCAAGCCTATGGAGGAGCGCTTAAAGATCAATTCACACTTCACATGCACCATCGTGGAGAGATATACTTCACTTCACTCATTGGGCCTCTATTTGATTTGTATAGGATTCCCATTAGGCTTAAGAATCATTGTATTTTCATTTATTAAAGCCCATTAAACTTAGTTAGGTTTGGGCCTTTCAAGGGCATGTTTTCTTATTGGGCCACTGTTAAGCCTTGTATGTGTTTTCTTCTCCTTTGGGCCTTAAGGTTAGCCTTTCATGGCCTATGGCTTAGCTAAAATTCTTCAAGAGAGGGAAGACTATAAATATCTTCCTCTCACATTTTCACTTAGCTTAATTCATTTGTTGAATTTCAAGAGATTTGTGAGATTCCTTAGAGCTCTTAAAGTTTCTCTCCCATTGTTCTTATCTTTGGACCCTTCCAAAGTGGTTAACTACATTTAAGGGCTTATATCTCCTCAAAAGTGACATCTTCCTCTTTGAATCCTCCCACTTTCCATCTTTTCCATTTGTCTAGTTTTGTACATTTTAAGAACAAAAAATCATCCAATTTCCATCAAGCATGCTCTCGGCTAAGGCTTAAAGTGAAAGAGGAATTCTGCATTTGATTACAAGTAAAGCTTGGAGATCAAGGCACTCCAAGACTAGATCTTTATCCTACACCTCTACCCCATTGTTGATCACGTTGACTGATCCTCTTGTTGGCTCTTAGACACCTCGATGGGCAGGGTGTATCACTTATATTGCCCTAAGGGTTTGTATACCGAAAGTGTGACCCCCCAAGATACATTGGTCTCTTCTACTGTCAAGCAATTCAAAACTAGCAAGGTGGTATATGTGATGTAACTTTGTCTCGTATACCAAAAAAAAAGAGAAAAGGATGTTCAAAATAGCTAACCGAAATGAAAACAAGTATTAGGATGAAAAAAAAGAAGAAAGAAACTAAAATGGGATAAAAATAATTATGAACTGAAACAAATAAATATATTAGGAAAATAATCTAAGCTAATAATAAAAGAATTTTTCTGTCATAACGCTTGTGATTAAATGATAAAAGAATTATGTATTTAATGCAAACCAAACCAGTTTAAAATTTAAACGCTCAAAATTTGGGCTTTAAAATTAAAAAATAAGTCAAGTGGTAAAAATTACACAACTTCATATTATCATGCATGGAGGGAATTGATTGCATTTAACTAAAAACCAACATCTTGATCTAAACTTGTTTGCACATAAACCCATTTTCTTTCTGGCTTATTTAGTACTAAAAAAGACATTTGTAGACATAATACCTATTAGGGATGAAAAGCTAAGCAATGTAGGACTAACAAGTTGAAATTGGAAGGTTACACTGGTCCATTATAGTAATCTATATGATATATATATATATATATATATATATATATATATATATATATATAAGCATTAAGATGTTTGATTTAAATACATGTAGTTAAGTTCAGTTAAATTTTGTTTATCATTGTTAAAGTTACTTTATTCATTGTGACAATGCAGAATGTATATGCTAAATTTTTTAATACAAAGCATAAATGATTCTAAAATAAAAAAGAACCACACACTATTCCAACCATGCATCAATCCAAACACATAAACCTAAACATAACTTAAATAAGGCCATTAACATGCTACTACCTAACTAACTATACATTAAAGGCATACAACACAATATGGAGATCAACACCATCATAATCTTGTGCTCCACTTTCTTTACATCATTTTGCATAATCATCCTTGTATTCTTCAACTCCTCTTCTGTTAGCTTCCATTAAAATCAAGTTCTTCTTTATCCTAGCCTTCAACAAATGGAATCTTTTCTAGAATTCATTTGCAACCAATGAACTTACCCTTGTTAGCTTCATTTCTATTTCACCAAATTTCACCACTGCCATCCTTTTTCACTATTTATCTTCATTATACTTTTCCAAAACATCTTAAGCATAATCAAACCATGAAAAGAAATCATAGGATTATGCATCCTACAAAAATCCTATTTAGTGTAGCATCATTCAAGCTCTTAAGTACAAATTTACAAGGTTAGCATCATTCAAGCTCTTCAGTACAAACTTAGAAGGTTAGAGTTTAGTATACAAATCCTTAAGAGTGAGCATGCAAGAGTCGTCACCTTGATTTTTTTTAGTGTGTGAAACCTTTAAAATGGCTGGATAACCACACTTACAATACTTACGAGCTCTCTATCCAGGAGTGTGACCATTAGAGGTTTCAAAATTGGTTGATGTTACAAACTTTTCTTCTTTAGAAGGTTCGAGTCTTTTTCCCCAAATGGGCATGAGGGATTCACCTTATGTTTTGGCGTTAAAAGGAAAAACTAAGGGTGAAAATTAAGGTTTGGGTTTAATTTTCAATTTTTTTTACCCTTAAACACCAATAATCAAAACGATTTGTTTGAGTCTAATATAACATACAGATGATAATCACATTGTCACTTAATGTGCCATTTCATCAAAATTAACCTTAATAACCTCTAAGGACCTAAGAGATTGATGGAAAAAGATATGAGGGATGGCATGTATTTATTTTTGAAGGACCTAATCACTTGACAAAAACAAAGTAAAGAAACAACTTATGCGTTCACTCATCTTTTGAAATATTTCAATCTTTTACAACACGACATAAATTGATTTTCTGCATGATCTTCCACTTAGTATCTTGGATATATTGTAATTTAAGATTTTATGAAGTTTGCTTGCTAATATAACACAACGTAATTTTGTATAGATCAAATGTGTTTCTATGTAAGTTGGGAAAGAGAAGGTTGCAATATGTTGAAGACTGCAGACCAACCATTTTGAGAAGGATGAACTTCGTCCCAAAAGAATGAAAGCTCTGGTTTCTCACACAAAGTATATTTCTTTTCTCCTTTATCATCCACGCTTCCACAAGAATTTCCTACACCATTTACATGGCAACACGGGACCAACGGATTCATAAGGGTTGAGTTTCCTGCGTAATAATAACAAAAAAAAGTCAACATCAAAGGGAAGTGGCGTGATAAAATGAGATTTAGGTTTCGTTTTCATGAAGGGATGAGATGAGGTGAAAATAAATAACTAGAAAAGTATTATAGTGGAAGTACGATATAATAGTATGATATTTAGATGAGAAGAAATGAGAAAATAATAAAGAATTATTTGGATGGATAAAAAGAATACGAATAGAAAAAAATTTATTATATAAGACATAAGTTAAATTTTATGTATTATAATTAATTTTTTTATTATAACACATTTTAATATATAAATTATTTTTGATTTTTTATAATTGTTAATAATATTTATGAAACAAAAAATCTCATCTAATTTTCTTATATTTCTTCCAAGGGGAAAATTCATTTCGAATGGACCAACTTCTTCAAAAAAAAATTTCTATCCAGTTTCCACTCCTCCAAAATTTTCTTTATTCTTTTCCCATAAAAAAAACATAGAAATTACATTAGTTCAAATATGTAATGATATACTTTCTATTAAGTAGTCTAAATGAAAAATGGTACTGAATACTCTTTTAAATTATAAATGATAAATTAAAAATAAGAAAATTTATCTTCTATCTAAATAAACACACATGTCCCAAGGTGAAAGCATAAGGAGAACTAACCCTCAAAATTTTTCTGCATTGTTTTAATAGAGGAATCGAAGGATTCGTAGAGGTCGAGTGCTATGAAAAGAGGTTTTCCTCCTGCTTGGTTGTTGAGATCTTGTACAGCTTGGCGCAACAATTTGTTGTGATTTTTGGACACCAAATTGATAATATCATTGCACCCTAAAGGCGACGGTAACAAAAGTGTTACAGGCAAACACCCAAGAGGCTGCATTAACCCAACTGCTATTTTCCTTATTCCCAAACTCCCAAGCCGTTTAAGATTCACCGACATTTGATTCACTAGGGCTTTAGTCACTGCTTCTATTTCCTACACAAACAATTCAAATACCAAAACAATAAAACTATTGGCAATATATCTATACATAACATTTTTTGTAGTTATGTGTGAAGTAGAAATAAGAAAAAGAAAATCTCCAAATGCATGACCTTTGCTAAATTGTCGAATTTTATACATCCAGTTGGAACCAATTTATATAAGAAAATAAGACAAAAGGAACAGCGAACTTTGAGTTCAGACGGTGGGGTGAGCGAGAAGAAAAAAGAAATTTATGTGCAGAATCTATTGAGTGAGATAAAAATAAAAAATAAAATAAGGGTCTTCTTAATTAGTAGTCTACGAATATTGTTTAAGATAGTAAAAGTAATAAAAAATCATTAAAATTATATAAATATCTAAATAGATTTCAATGATATTTTTTAATGAAAATTTTTCTTTTAACTCAACGCTTATAGGACATAACGTAATATTCATAAGATCACGTACGTCGCATCAAACTAAAATTAGCTTTTGTGTTCAATTTTATAGAATAGGTGAATAAGACAACGAAAATTTAACACAATAGCACGCTAGTAATGGATTTCAACTTACTTCAAGAAAAAGACTAAAAACAAAAATAGTTAAAAAAACAATAGTAAACACGTAGAAACTAAAATATAGTTAACACAATAAATAAATAAATAAATAAAGGAAATTTTTACCGAATTCTTTAATCTTAAGGGGTTAGAGAATCTTGTAATATATTTAACAGTTAATTTATATGTAGCTATTATAACTATTATGTCACTTTGGTTATATTTAGTTTCTTAAAGATTATTAGGTGAAAATTTCCTTTTAGTTTCTGATATCTTAGTTTGTCAAGTCATTTATTATACGTTTGTAATTTCTTCTTTGTATCTAATGTTTACTATTGTTTCATCTTTTACTATTTATGTTTGAAACTGTACATTCAAAGATAAAATCTTAGTTATAAGGGTAAAATATATAATAAGCAACACTTAATTGAAGAATGTGAGAGGGGTATTTGAACCTCTCAAGATTAGAGAGTATCATAGAAAAATCAATCAATCAATAAATAAAAATATAGAGAATCTGAGCCCGAAACTTGCGGCAAAGATATGAACATAAATATATATACTCACGATAATTTTGCCGTTTTTCAGTGCAAAGGTATAATCATTAGCACCAGCGTTCACAAGAGCAACAGAAGAATCAAGGTCTTCTTTTTTGTAGAAATTTTGTCTGATTAGGTCCTCAAAGGAGTCGATTTGGACGGTTGTGTTTGGTCCATCCACCACGGTTTTGAAAATACCAGTCCCACCGTAAGCAAAGTTTAGACCGTACTCTGCATTGGTGGAATTTCTCAATCTATACGGTGTAGGGGATTCAATTTTCAGAAAAGAAGCTGCAAGAAAATAACGTTCATTTTCAATTTAGTGAGAAGCACGTGATTTATTTAGATATTCACTGAAACCGACGGGATTATGATTAGCATTTACTGAGGCACTTATAACATGATTTTTGACAATAATGGGGATTTAGTGAGTTACCAACAAAATCGGTGAGGACACGACCATCGCAGAATCTTCCAGCAGGTATACCAGGAAAAGTGATTCCATTGGGAGGCTTAAACGAATATGAGTTGGCGAAATTGCCAGTGTCAAGATAGGAATCTCCGAAAACGAACAATTTCGTAGAGTTGATGCTGTTGTTAAACATTGCAAACGACCTCTTAGCCCCTTCGACTTCTGCAAGTGAAAATTGAAAATCAAACCCTGTTAGGAATGGGAAAGGGTGGTGCTAATTAGTTACCTGTGAGGAGGAGAAGGGAAAGAACGATTAGGAATGGGATTTGTTTGAGTTCCATCGATGGTAAGATCAGTAGCGGATTGAAGAGGATTGCTGGGTATGTATAAATAGATAATCTTACTCTTAACTCTACAAAGGTTTGCCAATTTGTTCCATTAATTGGTCCTGCGTATGGGAACTTGCGACACCTACTACGTTATGCCAACACACCCTCTCTCTGACCTGAGCTGTAATTAATATCAGTAATACTGTCTTCACCCACGTGGAACAAAAACATGTTTTTATATGTCTTTTTTTAGTCTTGGTAATACTTGTAGTGTCCTTTTAGTTTTTAGTTAGAGAAACAGAGTTGAAAAAATAAAGAAATTTAAGGGTTAATATTGTTTCTTCACGTTATTCAAGATAGTCAAAACTCTGTTTGACCGTAGGATATATTTTTGGGTTAGTCAAATCCCGGTTTGACCAACCGGGATTTGTATCCAAACATACCTTTAGTTGATATTGAGAAGGGTGAATATTTTAGAAGTAATAAAGAATGAGAGATAAAGATAAAAAAAAAATTCCATTTTTCTTCTATAATAAGAAACTAAATCCGGTTTTAATTATTAAACAAATAATTAATTTTATACACATTAAAAAGAATAATTAGGAATAGTTATTTGTATTAATGACCTTAAATATTTGATGTAGTTTTTTTAAAATACGCTTAATATCTTTTATTACATAAATAATTAATTGTAGTATATACTAAAAGGATATATCGGTAAACATACATTTAATAACATTAAAAAATATATTTTTATTTATATATGAGACAATAAATTCTACTAAAATTTTTTATATTTAGATCAAAGAAAGCAATTGTTTTATGAAATGCTTCTTATTTTAGACTTCAAACTTTTTTATAGATTTCAAATGAAATCAAATTTAATTCTCTCACTATCACGTGAATAAATCTTTCTCATAAGAGATTTCGTGTGTGTATGTATATACATCATTTTATTTTTTAATAGAATGATTTCATTAGTCCCAATAAAAATTACAACTTTATTAGTTCATATTTATATGATAAAGAAAAAAATGTTCTAGTGGTATTATTTACAAGGTCCTGTTAAATTATGTCATAAGAGCATTATTTAAGAAAGAAAAATATAAATTTTTTAATTGGAAATTGCATGAGAATTTTTTAAAAATTAGAGTAAGTTTTAAAGATGTTTTTAAATAAAAATATTCTCTTTTGATTTCCTTATCTAATGCCCCAACTTAACCAATGTCCTTGGGGCACTAGTTAGTATTTTCCTTATTTATAAGACAAATTTAATTTTTTTAACATTTTTCCTCATATTTACCATTGCTTTGGAAAATGTTATTATTAACCTTATAGTAGAATTTGAATATAGATAAGATTGAAATTAGAATATTACAATATCTTTTTATAAAAAATCAGTGCATTAATACTTTTCATAATATGTATATTTTAGTCTGATTTGTTTTATAAATAAGACAAAAGGTACTTGTGATAGGTTAAACCGACCTCCGACTTTACTTAATGAAATCATACTCCATTCATATCAGAAATATAATTGTTTAAGATTGTGACACACACATAAGAAATGCCTTAATTAATTATCTTGATTTCACTAAAAATATTATGAAATTTTTTATTAATACTCCCTCCATCATATATCTATTGGCATTTTGGGCTTTATTTTTTGTCTCAAAACCATTTTCATTTTAAAACTTCAAGGTGTAATTAATATTTTTTTTCTAATTGGATTCTTCAATAATTAATGTATCTCTTTTATCATATTTTATTTTGACCAATGAATGAGACTTAGGAAGTTGAAACATTATTACTACCAATAAAACCCTAGAATTAAACGAGATATTTTACTCCATATTTGCTCAAATAACAATATATTTAATGATTTTGTGTGAAAATGCCTAAAAGGATAATAGATATGGACTGAGGAAGTACCCTTTATACTTCCTCTGTTTTTTATTTGCCTTTATGAAAGTTTGATTTATTTTTAAATATATGTTCTTTTGAGATATCAATTCATAATTAAATGTTTCTTTACCAATTATACATTTGTCTTTTGTTTAAATCAAGAAAACATTAATTAGAAAAGTTGTATTAAGTATAGAAAGAAAATCTCTATCCAAAAAAAGTATAAAAATAAAAAGTACCTATTAAAAAGATAGAAGAGTAAAAAAGACACATTAGTTACATGCAACAACATTAAAGGAAAGATAAAAAAAATAAAGTATATTGTTTTGTTATAATTACTTACTTTAGTTTCTCTCTCCATAATAATTACTTGAAGAGTAAAATTGAAAGAAATAAAAATTTTCTCCCTTTGATTTCTTTAACTAGTGCCCCAAGTTAACTGATGTCCTTAAGACACTAGTTAATATTTTCCTTATTTATAAGACAAAGCTTATATATTGAAAAATATTTAATATTTTTTCACATATTTACCATTGCTTTGGAAAATGTTATTATTAACCTTATAGTAGAATTTGAATTTAGATAAGATTGAAATTAGAATGTTACAATATCTTTTATAAAAACTAGTGTATTGATAATACGTATATTTTAGTCTGATTTGTTTTATAAATAAGACAAGAAGGGGGTACTTGTGATAGGTTAAACCGACCTCGATGACTTTACTTAATGAATTCATACTCCATTCATCTCAAAAATATAATTATTTAAGATTGTGACACAACACCTAAGAGATACATTAATTAATTATCTTGATTTCACTAAAAATATTATGAAATTTTTCTATTAATACTCCCTCCATCATATATCTATTGTCATTTTAGGTTTTATTTTTTGTCTCAAAACTATTCTCATTTTAAAACTATAAGGTGTAATTAATATTTTTTTCTTAATTGGATTCTCCAATAATTAATGTATCTCTTTTATCACATTTCATTTTGACCAATGAATGAGACTTAGAAAGTTGAAACATTATTACTACCAATAAAACACTAGAATTAAATAAGATATTTTACTCCATATCTGTTTAAATAACAATATATTTAATGATATATGTGCGAAAATGCCTAAAAGGACAATAGATATGGACCGAGGGGTACCCTTTATACTTCCTCTATTTTTTATTTGTCTTTATGAAAGTTTGATTTGCTTCTAAATAAATGTTCTTTTAAGATATCAATTCATAATTAAATGTTTCTTTACCAATTATACATTTATCTTTTGTTTAAATCAAGAAAACATTAATTAGAAAAGTTGTAGTAAGTATAGAAAGAAAATCTCTATCCAAGAAAAGTATAAAAACAAAAAGGACATATTAAAAATATAAAAGAGTAAAAAAGACACATTAGTTACATGCAACAACATTAAAGGAAAGATAAAAAAAAGAAGTATAATTTTTTTGTTTTAATTACTTACTTTAGTTTCTCTCTCCATAGTAATTTCTTGAAGAGTAAAATTGAAACAAATAAAAATTTTCATCTTCGATTTCCTTGACTAGTGCCTCAACTTAACCTATGTCCTTAGGGCACTAGTTAGTATTTTCCTTATTTATAAGACACAGCTTATATATTGAAAAATGTTTAATATTTTTTTTCTCATATTTACCATTGCTTTGGAAAATGTTATTATTAACCTTGTAGTAGAATTTGAATTTAGATAAGATTGAAATTAGAATATTACAATATCTTTTTATAAAAACCAGCGCATTGATTCTTTTCATAATATGTATATTTTAGTCTGTTTTGTTTTATAAATAAGACAAGAAGGGGGTACTAGTGATAGGCTAAACCCACCTCGATGACTTTACTTATTGAAATCATACTCCATTCATTTCAGAAATATAATTGTTTAAGATTGTGACACGACACCTAAGAAATGAATTAATTAATTATCTTGATTTCACTAAAAATATTATGAATTTTTTATTAATATACTCCCTCCGTCATATATTAATTATCATTTTGGGCTTTATTTTTTGTCTCAAAACTATTCTCATTTTAAAACTTTAAGGTGTAATCAATATTTTTTTCTCTAATTGGATTTTCCAATAATTAATATATCTCTTTTATCACATGTCATTTTGACCAATGAATGAGATTTAGGAAGTTGAAACATTATTATTACCAATAAAACACTAGAATTAAATTAGATATTTTACTCCATATTTGCTCAAATAACAATATACTTCCTCTATTTTTTATTTATCTTTTTAAAAGTTTGATTTGTTTCTAAATATATGTTCTTTTAAGATATCAATTCATAATTAAATGTTTCTTTACCAATTATACATTTATCTTTTGTTTAAATCAAGAAAACATTAATTAGAAAAGTTGTATTAAGCATAGAAAGAAAATCTCTATCCAAAAAAAGTATAAAAACAATAAGGACATATTAAAATGATAGAAGAGTAAAAAAGACACATTAGTTACATGCAACAACATTAAAGGAAAGATAAAAAAATAAGTATAATTTTTTTTTGTTTTAATTACTTACTTTAGTTTCCCTCTTCATAATAATTACTTGAAGAGTAAAATTTAAAAATATAAAAATTTTCTCCTTTGATTTCCTTAACTAATGCCCTAAATTAATCAATGTCCTTAAAGCTTATATATTGAAAAATGTTTAATATTTGTCCTCATATTTACCATTGCTTTGGAAATACAATTAAGAAATACAATTATGTTAGTAGTTTTTATAAAAATGGTCTTAAGAAATACAATTAATATTGGTAATTTTTATAACATTGTTATTTGCATTCCTATTTCATCGTTTATACTAAAAGTGTTTTCTTATCTATTTTATTTATTACTCTTATTTATAATAAGGGTATTATCGAAAAATAATAAATTAATATTCTTTTGAATTTGTAAGTGGATTAGTCCAATCGATATGACTTTTTAATACTTATATTCGAGTCTCAATGTAGTAGTAAATTATATTTTATTCATCTCAAAAGCATAGTTTTAAAGTGGTTTATAATTGATTAAGAAATAATAGTTATTTTAAATCAGCTCATAATAATAATGTAGGAGAAAAAATGATTGGCTAGCAAAAGAGGTTTTAAGAGGAAAATACATTTATTGTACAAAGAAAAAATTAAAAAAATTAGCCAACCCTTAAATTTTTTAAAATTACTATAGTCTCGAAACAAAAGCTATGGATGTTAGAAAATATTTGACAGAGGCGTGTGGAATCACACTGGCTTTAAGGGTTTATGTGTCAAAGGCGTGACCCCTAGGATACAACAATCCCTTTGTGCGGTGATAAGAAGTAAAACTCGCAAAAGGTAGATTTTCTAGTGTGAACCCAAAGCGGAATGTATATCTCTTAAGAAAGCAAGATACAATTTGTATAAAAAGGAAAATAAGTATAGCAGAAATGAATTGGTCAATCAAATCCTGTTAATGATAAAGACGTTACAAAATATAATATTTAAATGGGAATTAATTGACACACTTAATTATGCTAACCGTATCAGATATTATTTTCCATTTAAAATGTAAATCGTAACCTCCCAAAATCAGATGTCCCTAATAAATGGCTTTCAGAGGCCAAGCAATGTGAAACTAAAAAACTTTTGAAATATAACCAAAATTTCTAACAATCCACCATATATTTCAAAAGTTTTTTTTGTAAAAAAATGGGATTACATCATAGTGCAAATGCATCAGATCTGGTGTCTTCTAGACTATGAACTAGACCCTAAACAAATAAACTTAACTTATAATGAATTGGTGAAGCAAAGCTTCTATGAACCAAAATCACTTTAATGTAAGATAACGGTCTACCTTTTGTTGTTTTTGCCATTATATGTGAATAGGCCTTGCGCGTGCCTGGTGATTCATGAGTGCTCTAGAGATTTGCCTAATTCTCATGCAAAACGGCCTTACTTGGCACTCATTTGGGTGATTTCATCAGGTGTATCTTGTATTTTGTACACCACCCATAAGAGATATAAAAATAATTAAAATTTAATAAATTAACCTCTAGTTCTTTGCAGCTTAACACTTCACACATCATAGGAATTGAGGAAGAAATAGTGCTAGAGGATTAACAATGACTTGTTATTACCATATGAACCTTTTTCATGGAATCCCCAATCACAAAGTTCGGGCTTAAGTCTCATTCCCCTCAATGTTTCATTAACAACCTTTCTTCTAAAAGGTTTTGCCAAAGGATCGGTCAAATTCACTTCTGACTTCACATACCCTATGGAAATTGTTCCATTATTTAGCAATTATTTTACCACATTGTGTCTCAAACAATTATGTCTATTCTTACCATTGTAAGATTTATTTTTAGCAGTGGCTATCACCGATTGACTATCACAATGCAAAACTTAAACTCAGAGGAAGACCTATTTCTTCCTTGAAATAAATATGCTAAGAAATGTTATTAGCTAATTAGCTTAACATTTTTCCAAGTAAAATAATAACTTGGCCTCCATTTTTAATTTACATTACTCAGGTCTACTTAGATGAATTCTAAGTGACAACTTCTTTTTTGAGGGTAAAATAAATTAACTTAGGAATTTATTCTCAAAAAAATTAGCCATCACCGTTTCATTAAAACACACTGGAACATATAATATTAAAATTTATTCGTGATAACTCTATCAAAAATAAAATTAATTCATAAATGAATTTATTTTCGTTTAGATTATTAGATTCAATCAATATCATATTTGCATCACCATATAATTAGTATGGTGGAAATCATTGCATAAATATCTCATTAAAATTAAATCCACTAATCTTTCAATAATTTGGACACTGGTGTTAGACAAAAAATCATTTTTTTAAGAATGCCACCTATCATAGGGGATCTTATATAACCTCAACGAGAATTTTCTCAAAAATAATAATATAATTTTGAGATATATTGTCACACTTCCTTACGATTAAAACATAAATTCACATTATCTTACTCATGTCTCTTCCATAAAAATAACATGTTAAAACTTAAGTATCTCATCAAAACGAGATATATACTAGATGCTATTAAATAAATATATATTTTTAAAAATATGTTATCAAACCAACAAATATACTTCTTCCAAAACCAAAAATTAAATAAATTTATCTCATGACTGCAACAACATACTCAACATTAATTATCATTTTTATCCTTTAAGGGTTTATGCGCCTAAGACATGATCCCCCAGGATACAGCAGCCCCTCTATGCAGTGACAAGAAGCAGAACTCACAAAAGGTAGATTTTCCAGTGTAAACCCATAACGGAACGTATCTCTCTTAAAAAGTCAAGTTAGATACAATTTGTATAAAAAGGAAAATAAGTATAGCGGAAATAAATTAGTCAATTAAATCCTGTCAATGATAAAGACATTACAAAATAAAATATTTAAATGATACACTTAATTACGGTTACTACATCAGATATTATTTTTCATTTTAAACACAAACCATAACCTCCCAAAATCAGATGCCATAATAAATGGCTTTCTTGGGCCAACCAATATAGGACTTGAAAACTTTTGAAATATAACAAAATTTTCTAACAATGGGTTGCGACCAGGATCGCAGCGGGAGATCGACAGTAAAAGAAAATTAGGTTCTTGTATTCCTTCTGAAAACCGTGGAGTCCACCAATATTTTTAAGGTAAAATATCAGAAAAACCTTAATGTAAAGGTACTGGTCCTAAATTGATATTTTAAGTTCGGAAGTC